>LPNX010881942.1:764140-904140 GCA_001517045.1 Pseudotsuga menziesii
ATGGAAACAACATTCATTCAAATACACATTACTGGATAGGAAAAGATATTTCTATTAATAAGAATCAGAGATTACAAGTGACAACCTCTGACGGCACGTCTGCGAATCGGAGAAACTGAATCCCCCACTTGGGCCTCCACCACCTCAATCCTCCATCACTTCGATAGCAAGCTTACTAACAAAGGGCAAGCTTGGGAAGAACACAACAGTGCTCCAAGGGACAAAGGGATGCAGACTCAAGCATAAATCTTGGCAACAATGGACTATAGTTTCGATGCTCTCAAGTTTCTCTTATGCTTTCAATGTACCAAGGGGTTCCTTATATAGCTTTTCAAAGGGATATTGAAAGGTCGAATCCGTGCGATCTCAAGGCATATGGAAGGCTAGGAGTCATATGAGTCGGATCCAAGTCAAGGAAAACTCCAAAATGTTTTGGACTATGCACACATCCCGATGTACGTGACTATCGAGGGAATATCCGCGTATGTACGCGGTTATCAGGTAAAAAGCCTCCTATATCAATATTCTAATGTTTTTAGGGATGATCAAGGTAACATCAAAAGATATAAAGTGGTCCAAAGGGGCTAATGAGTCTGCAGCGGGACAAGGGAAGGCCATACAATGTGTGATTCACCTAGTGTGGTGAAATCCGCTATAACAGTTGGAATCAGGGTTATCTAATAAAGGATTTAACAGAGGTGTTCCCTCTTACGTGCTAGTCGTAGTAATAGCACTATCAGTATTAATAACTCTTTGAGGAGATGAGGCTCTACACCTTACCTCTAGCGATACTCCTAGTTCGATGTAGTAGTGTCCTCACCTTGGTGTCTCAGCAAACTCTTCAGATTCTTCTGGTCCTTTTGAAATTAGGCTATAGTCCTCCTCTTCATCGTAAGATCCTTCATCTACATGCGACTGAAGTTCGTGTTCGCTTCTTCGACTTTCCTTTGTCTTTCTCCTCTTCCCATATCTGAACCTCCTTCCACTCCTCAAGAATCGAGCCTCGAGTTCAGGTTCTATACTTCCTGGGAACATCTCAACTCTCCATTTCCCATTTTCTTGACAGATTATCTGGGACATAGCCTTCCTCCGTGGGATGCGACTCAACTACTCAACCTGCAGGATGGCCTTCTCATACATGAGCATCTTGATCCATGTACTGATAGATAACAGATATCTTCTTCAGGGTCCTTCGAAATTTTTTATTTCTGCCTCACTATATGAGGTTATAGCTTCTACTACAAACTTAGTAATATATCCTTGCAAAATATTGTCAACCTTAAAATCAACATCTCTAGAGACGGTGTTACTTACACTGGTTACCTCGTGAACCAACTGATTACTCCATTCGATGGCATCTCTTCTCTGGAAATTTTTTTGTCTTCTTTCCAATCCTGATAACCACTCATGCAGTATAATGGGAAACTCTGCAAAGAAAATCTTGTGGATATCAGAATATATATGCTTTCCCACCCAATTTTATGCGCTCAACTGGGATCCTGTGCTCTCTTCTTCCGCGAATTCTAGCTTCTTGGACTCTATCTAGTCCTCTATCTCATTCTTTGTCAGATACCACAACATTTCCCTCGACTGAAATGGTTAACAGGTCCCGACAACAGAACCATTTTTTGTCCTCTTTCTTCTTCCTATCTCGACCTGCAGTTCAACACCAACACAATACTAACATGACACCAAAAGACATCGACTCGACAGAGCAACATTAGTCGGCAATGCCTGGGAAACAAACGTAGTCTCACCTGAGATATATTAATGGGAAACTTCCATAATCATGTTTCCACAGTTGGCGAGGGATTATAGTCCCTTGGAGCGTGGCCAAGGTGCTCAACAAAGGTGATAGGATGGATTTTTACTACTACGTGAAAACAACACAGTGAGGCTTCATGACTTGCACATGCAACAACCTCATCCTTATGACCTTGCAACTGGTGCGACGTAGCTGATTCCTTATACTAAACATATAATGCGCGACTACACTTTTTCTTAACAGTTTAACCATGAACTCATACATACCATTCCAACCAACCTTAAGTATGCATTCTTGTACTGATATACCAGATTGCAACATACATTCAACAGTAACTGTAATAATGCAAAGTAAGCAAGCATTCATATAAACATTCAAAATTCAACAACATTCATCCATATAATAAGAGAAATAACGTGGAAATCCATTTGGGAAAAACCTCCAAGGTGCTCTTCATCTGCCATGAGAAATGGGTATAGCACCTTGCATCATGCAATTGTAGACTGTTCTTAAGATATGTCTTTCTGACTCAATTTGCTTGCTCTCATGCTCTCTAGTTTATTCTCCTATCTACTCCTACTGATATATACATATCCTGGATCGACTCTTCTACTTTACTATCTGCGCACTCAGTTGCAGATTACTCTACTACTAGCGGTCTGTGCACACAGCTGCAAGATCCACGGCTCAATAGCCTTCTACTTCTACGGTTACTTCTATTGTCTAGCCAACTTACTGAACTTACATAACCTTTTGAACAACAACCCTTATACAGACCAGGTTTTTCCTACTTATAGTATCTATGAGACCACATAGGTTTGACTGAGTACAGCTCAATTATTATAGACTCAACAACTTACACAAATATCTCTATTACATAAATGTCAGCCCATACCTAGCCATGAAAAGTCCTAGAAGACATTAACTAGCCACGGAAACTTCTTTCATCTCTTTTGTACTAGTCATAACTAACTGCAAAAATTTTCCTTCCTTCTTCCGTTGGTTCGTCCTTCTACAGTCTTCCTTGACTTCCACCTATCCATCTTTAACTCTTCTATCTACCTCTTCCATCGACTCGGATCTTCCTTCCTCATCGCAGTTATCCTTGTCACAACTTATTTCCATCCTTAACCTCCCTTTTCTCCATCGCGCGCATGTTTTACCTTCTTGCGTTGGTTCCTTTATTCTTCTCTTGACCTGTTTTCACCTTGTCGTGCACGCACTTTTCCTCTTTTGCTTGCGCATCTAGTTTATCCTTATGCAATTTTCTTGGCCCTTTTCCTAGCCCAACATGACCTATGGTGTTTTTTTCTTCTGTTGGATATGAGGTCAATTGCTGATGATCATGGACTATCCATATGTGGGGGATGACTTCAGGAGTGACCCTAATCTTCTTTTTCCTAAGGGTGAGTAGTGTGATGACTGAGGTGAGAAAAATAATACCACATGATGTTTTTTGTTTTTATAAAATATTCCATGTTTTTGTATTTTTGTGTTGATATTAATACCTCCCTTAAAATTTTGCAAACACAGGTCCGTTGAGACCTAGAGGGGCTTCATATATTGAGAGGCAAGGTGCAGTCAAAGACATGGTTGTTAGGAATGTCGAGGAAGAGGAGGAAATTTAAGAGATTGAAGATAACCTCCATAGATTGACTATATGGGTTCTATATATTTCCATTTATGAACTTCCATATTGTTGGAGTGTCGAGACGCTTTGGGAGGTTACTCTGTCGAGTGTCCCATGTCGTTATGTGTTATCATGAGCATGAGGATCAGTCTATAGTGACTTCCTATTTTTTATGTTGTAAAGACACTGAAAGATTTGAAGCTTCATATTTTGACCTTTTGATGTACTAGAAACTCGATGGTTCTAGATCTTGGGTATATTGGAAGCTTATGGCTCCAGTTTGTATCTTAGTATCAGTTTACATATATAAAACACTCCTATTTACATATATGTGTGTGTATGTGATATGTTATGTGCATTAATGGATACCTATTTTTGTTTATGTGTTTTGTATACATGTAACCAAAATTTAAAATGAACTTCAAATGTGCACCAAATACCAATCCAAAACATAATTCGCGAGTGAATCAACTACTTTGCTTCAATGTCTTGGGATGTGATGGTAGGAAACATGCTCAGAATACCTCTCTAAAATAGGAACTCTTCGCAATGTACGAAGAAGTAAATGGTTACGGATTGTCTAGACTCGGTTTAACCGATGGACAACTAACTCCAAATCTAGATAAACCCTAATCTGACTCACATCACTAGCAAGAGCTTCGGTTGACAAACCAATCACTGCATGGTACTCTGTATGATTATTCGTAGCGATACATAAGAAAGTTCCTCTTGATCTCACGAGATCATTAGTAGAGCATTTACAATACCCACATCATTGATGCAAGATTTATAGTATAATGGATAAAACCATCCTCAAAGCCAAAATAAGCGTTCATCTATCCATTTGAACAAAACACTATATAAGTAGGTTTAATTAAGACATATCTTACATTCACAACAAATTCATGCTCCAAACTACACACATCATTCTATACACAATATATACAAAACACCTGTACTAGATGACCTAGACATAGTATTTCTTGAGGTAAAGCTCATTTCATGGCTCACCTAGTGATATCCCATCATATTCTATGAGCTCATATGCTCCTTTATCTAAAACGTGACCAAAAATATAGGGTCCATGCCACATGGATTCTAGTTTTCCACCTCCCAACTTATCATACTTCTGGTCATATGTCAGGGATAGGTCACCTTCATTGAAGAGGTGAGGTTCAATGGATCTATCATACTAAACTTTGATTCATCATTTGTGTGCCTCATTAGCTAAGGAAGAATCTCGATGGGTTTCGTCTCGTTTATTCAAATACAAGAACCTTTCTTCCTCTAAAGTGGTATTGGGTAACAGCTCTACAACGTGTTTTAGACAAGGAATTTCACATTCAATTAGGAGAGTAGCTTATAACCCATACACCAACTAGGATAGGGTGAATCCAGTAGAATTTTTTACAATAGTCTGATAATCCCATAATGTGGAAAACAATTATAAATACCAAATGGATTTGGCATGCCCTACCATTCGTTGAAGCATTTTTTCAACACCTTGTTGATGGATTCAACTTGGATATTGGCCTGCGAGTAGTAGGGTGTAGAATTATCACGATGAAAACCTATTTTAATGCTTGGTTCCAACATCATTTTTTTTTTAAATATGAACCATCGTCAGTCGCGATAGCTTGAGGGACTCTGAACCTAGCAATGATGTGATTTAAAATAAATAATGCAGTGGTTTTTCCATCTTTGGCGTATGTAGGCATTGTCTCATCCCACTTTCTAAAGTAGTGCATGGCTATGATGATGTAACCATGCCCCCGACTGAGGTAGGCTTACAGTACATAAAATAAATTCCCCATTTCACAAATGGGACGATAACGATGATAGGATGTAAGCGAGTGGGGTGGGTGCACTTTTTGGATTGAAAAAGATGCCAAGGTAGGAATTTCTTCATTGCATTCATACAATCATTGAATATTGACGGCAAAAGTACCCAACACATAAAATGTTCTAAGCAGTAGCCATGCCAGAAAGATGACCACCGCAAGCTCCTGAGTGGCATTCATTCAATACTATTTCAACCTCTTCATATGTTAAGTAATTCCGCAAAATTGCATCAATGCCATGATGGTACAATGTATCTTAATGATAAGGTAGTACTTTTCATGATGACGGATACGACAATGTTTGTCATGGGTTGCATTAGGTTGAAAACGTTGAGTCTAGAGATATAAAATAAACTACCCATACCAAGATTCATACGTACTAATGAGGAACAAGGATTCGTCAGGAAAAGAATCCAAGGGTTGTGTATCCTCAATAATACGGGGAAGGTCACACATGAGCTCCGTGAAGACGAGATATTACTTGGAACTGGATTTTGCAAATTCTAACTTCAATTTTTGGAGAATAACAATCCAGCGAGAGTATTTTCCCCCAAGCACCTGAAAATTCAATATTGAATACATGGGGTTGGAATCTATGTATATCATAATAGTACAAAGAAAGATGTAGTGACTGAATTTTTGGACTGTGATGATCGTGGCTAGATCTAACTTCTCCACGTGTGAATGATGTGTTTCAGAGTTGAGAATACTCTTACTTAGGTAGTAAATCACATGTTCTTGGTCATGTACATATGTTTGAACTAGTACCATGCATGTTAGTTTTTCTTTAGATATAATTAGTTTATCTAGTATATTTATCTAAAAGAATAACAAGTACAACAAGATGCATAAGATATAAAAGATACACGAGACTTAAATATTTTCACCGGGGAATCCATAAAGGAGAAAACCCCGCAAACTTCTTCAAAATAGTAAGATGATCAAAAGTAGTAATAAAAAGTATTCAGAAGCTATATGTCTCTCCTCCATTTTCTCTCTCTCTCATGCAAACTTTAGAATGTGATGTGTGTATAGGTGAGGGAGAGAGCCTCCCTATTTATACCATTTCAAGTCACCTACCAAACATAAGGCTGGGGCCCACATGTTTTCCCTAACAGGATCAACTTCTCCCAAAGAGGATCCAAATACACATTACATAATGTTACACTGGGGACTGTTTCCCCGACTTACAATAGAGGTTGTACCTCAAGGTCTAGACACAATTAAGACATATTGAAAGGGGGTAAACATGTCCCCAATGGGGGTATAGAAATGTACAATGATAATAAACATCAAAATATCTTCTGAAGTTACAAATACATCAACACTCCCTCTTAGCTAGGAAGGTATTCTCTCTCTTCACTTTGGTCAAGTATTCATCACAGAGTCATCATCACGGATTCATAGATTCAACATCATAGTTGCTGCCATCATCATATTATTATTTGATAATCATACCATACTATCTATCATCAGAAGTTTCTATAGAGCCAAACCTTTTTCATGCTGGATGTATATCTACTCCTCTGCCAAGTCTTCATCACATCTCGAGCAAGCCATCACGTAGGAACTCTCTAGGACCTTATTTACATTGCAACGTCAATAACCTGTGTCTTCTACCTTCTTCTTGTCGCATCGAGATCATCTCTTCTATCATGCACAAGACAAAACAAAACAAACAAAGCATCCACGATCGACCTGCGTTCTATCAGATAATTGCCTAGGTTCACCCCTTATGCTTCGTGACCTTATCATCTCTGTTACAGAGAGAAACTTCCTATGGTTTAGGGGTACCACAACAGACAGTATGACACTAGAAATCAATCTTTTCCAATATACAAGAGCAGTAAAATCATCTAACACTAATGCATATAGAATCGTACCTAATGCCAGATGGTTGAAGTAGATCCCCGTTGAGATTTTCCAATGCACTTTCACTTACAATTTTCTCTCAACAATAGAAAACATAAAAAGCATGATGTATATAAATGTGTTAGAGCTACTCTAGCATATACAATCAATCATGTATAAGCAAGTAAATACATCCATGGATTCGATATTCAAATTTTAAAATGCACATGTATTGGACAGGAAAATATATTTCTATTAATAAAATAGAGATACAGTAGTGACAAACTCTGTCGGCACTTCTGCGAACCGGAGAAACCGAGTCCTCCACTTGGGCCTCCACCACTACAATCCTCCATCTCTTGATAGCAAGCTCACAAAGCAAAGCAAAGCTTGGGAAGAACACTATGTGCTCCAAGGGACAAAGGAATGCAGACTCAAGTATAAGAAAAAATGAGACAACAATGGACTATAGTTTCCTTACTCTTCAATTTCTCCTCCTTCAATGTATCCAAGAGGATCAATATATAGCACTCCAAAGAGGTAATGGAGGGTCAAGTCCAATCGTTCTCAAGGAATATGGAAGGCCAAGAGACAAGATATTTGGACTGATATGAGAAAAAGTCTAAAAGTATTTGTCTTTATGCACACATACCAATGTATGCGGGTTTGAGGTCAAAATATGTGTATACACGTGATTATGGCTTTAAAAGTTGTGTATAGGTATAAACAGGTGATTTTTGGGAATGATATTGGAACATCAAAGTATAATATAAGTCCATGGGGTCCAAAGAGTATTCAGAGGGACATGGAAGGCCATAAAGGTGTTATCTACCAGGTGTGTTAAAATTAGCTATAACAATCTCAACATGGGAACAGACATATATGGATATATATGTAAGGATTGATGTTGGCAGGGGTTTTGGGACAAGTCAACTGTGTAGCATCATGGATGTTACGCAAGCTCAAAAGACACCGCGCAAGTGGAAGATGGAGCGCAAGGAGGAAGATAGAATCTTTTGAACATTTTATGTCACTTTTTGTACTTTGGACGAATATTGGTCATTATTTTGTAGAATCAGTTAGAAGTTAGTTAGCAAGTCATCCAAGTGGACCATGAATGTAAAGGCACAAGCCTGTAAATAGAAGTAGAATTGCAAATGTTGACAGACACACACAAAGAGGGAGAGAAAGAGAGAGCTTGATGCCATATGTACTTGGAGACTCAGCGGAGCAATTAAGAGCACTTGTTGAATTGTGACTTGTTTTGAATCTGTGGATTGTTGTGCGGAAGTAATATGACAAGACGGGAGTTGATATGAATTGTTGGTTCTTTTATCCTTTTTTGTCTTCCTATATCTGCAATCCAATGATGAATGATTATTGAATGTGTGACATGGATCAATGATGTGATGCTTCTTGCTTCTAAATGATGTTATTTTTCTAGATCTGTTTGCGCATAAGTATGCTATTGTGGTTATGAATGAATGATGCTACCTATTATAATCAATGATGAATGGTCCTATTAATGGTTAAGTAAATGGTCAGATATATTAGATGAGTTGATTAATTTTCTATGCACATAGTCCTCTTCTATTCTGTGGAAACTTGGTTCCGACATCTCTCCCTCGAACATCTCAGGTGAGACTTCATCCACTTTGTGGGTGTTGTGTAATGTCCCCATTCAAATAATTGCATAGTAGGAAAATTCCATCAATCCTACTAGTTCCCTACGTTGGGTGGAAACATTGGGAATTTAATAAGGGAGATAATAACTGGTGTTTAGACATTAGAAGGAATAAATATCTATTTAATGGAGTTAATTAAATGAATTCAAGTGAAAAATGAAATGGCTATGGAGAATGGAGACACATGGAGACTATGGGGCCCACTCAAGCTAGAATTCCTATGTTAAATGGCATCCTCCTCTTGCAATCTCAAATATATGGGAAGCATAATGTTTTTGGATGGATTATAAGGTTAATATACTTGTCCATATACTTCATAGGTCAAATTTTGGACGAATTGTAACTTACATGGGGAGAGGAAGAGCCAAATTGGAGTTTCATGGACACTTGGCTAGATTCCCCTTACATTTATGGCATCTATGACACCAATGATAGAGATTCTTTGAAAATTATGACACAATTCAGATATGAAGGCTGACATGTCAGGACTGAATAGAGCATCTTAGAGGGTCCTCATGGGAGTTGGAGAAAGCCAAGAGGCTCCTATTTGAATTTGGTAGAAGACGGAAGGTGAAGAGAGAGGCCACATGGCATAGCATGATAAGCCACACCAATTCGACTTGGATTTGGTTTATGGATGGATTTGGAATATTAGAAGACCAATAATGTTTATAAAATGTAGGGATCAGCCATGAGAAGGCCCTTTTGATCATTTGTGC
Organism: Pseudotsuga menziesii; assembly: GCA_001517045.1. Taxonomy (NCBI): domain Eukaryota; kingdom Viridiplantae; phylum Streptophyta; class Pinopsida; order Pinales; family Pinaceae; genus Pseudotsuga; species Pseudotsuga menziesii. The sequence goes on from LPNX010881942.1 coordinate 773,632, forward strand.
AAATTGTTATTGTGTAGAGAGAGAGCTAGTGGATGACTAGTTCATGCCTTAGCCAATTTCGGGGGTGAAATATTCCCATCCTAGTTGGTGTTTGGAGAGGAAAATAATTTATTTCAAGGAGTTTAAATGGAGTCATAAGTTACAGGTACAAGCTACAGCAACTCTTGGACATATCAAGTTCAGCTAGTTCTTCCTTTCATCTCAAGTTTTCTCACCATATTTTAGCTCTATGGAGTGAGGCGCACTTGGTGAGCTATTCATCTCTTTGACGGAGATTCTCTTACTCTAGTATTTTGTATTCTGATGTAAATTCTCTACTCTTTAATTTCAAAAATCTCTCAGGTTGAAAGGCAAACAAATCTCATGTATTATTATTGCTCAAAAATGAAGAAATGGTGTCATGTCCCCACTACCTTGTTGTAAACTCTTGTAATCTTGAGGGATTCGAATGGATGTATACAATATTGATGATTTATGAATGAATGGACTATAATTAAAGTATATTATGGGTTTCGTGTTCATTAACTGAGAATTTGTGGCCATTGGGTCGAGTTTCATAGCAAGTGGAGCAAACTACACCTCATTTTATGACATCTATGACATCAATGATAGATATTCTATGACAGTTATGACACAAGCCATATCTAAAGGCTGAAATCTGACATATCTGACATGTCAGTCCTGAATAGAGCATCTTAGAGGGCACCCGTGGGAGTTGGAGAAGGCCAAGAGGCTCCTACTCGAATTTGGGAGAAGAGGGAAGGTGAAGAGAGAGGCCACATGGCATAGCATGACCAACCACACCAATTAGAATTGGATTTGGAATATTAGAAGACCCATAATGTTTATAAAATGTAGGTATCATCCATGAGAAGGCCCTTTTGATCATTTTTGAAAATTTTTATTGTGTAGAGAGAGAGCTAGTGGATGACTAGTTCATGCCTTAGCCAATTTCGAGGGTGAAAGATTCCCATCCTAGTTGGTGTTTGGATAGGCCACTCTGGTCTTTCAAGGAGCTTAAATGGAGTCATAAGTTATAGGTGCAAGATACAATGGCTTGTGGACATATCAAGTTCAGCTTGTTCTTCCTTTCATCTTAAGTTTTCTCACCATATTTCAGGTCTATGGAGTGAGGCGCATTTTGTGAGCTATTCATCTCTTTGAGTGAGATTCTCTTGCTCCAGTATTTTTTATTCTTATGTAAATTCTCTTATATTTAATTTCAGAAATATATTAGGTCGAAAGTCCAAGAAATATCATGTATTATTGCTCAATAATGAAGAAACAATGCCATTTTTCCACTACCTTGTTTTAAACTCTTGTAATCTTGAGGGATTTGAATCGATGTATAAAATATTGATGATTTATGAATGAATGGACTCTAATTAAAGTATATTATGGGTTTTGTTTCTTCCTTTCACACACCTAGGAAGGACTTGGTAGAAATATTCAAGCCACTCGGTGTGTCCTTGAGGGAAAGTCTCGAGTCAAGGCTGTCACCTTGTTCTTGACTCCTCTGTTTAGACTCAACTCTTAGAAAAGCCAAGGGGGGTAGGCCCTATTAAGTTACTAAGGATAATTATTTAAGTGTGATGGTATTAAATTGAATAATTTGCTTAGGAGTTTGAAATTAACAATTGAGAACCACAAATAACAAGAAGAAAAATAAACACAAGTAAGCACAATGCTGACACACAATATATATATATATATTGAAAGAAGTAAACAAATAACCAGTGCCTTAAAATGGAGTCACAAAATGATTAAATTTGTTTTCATGTGCTTGGAGTGAATATTTTGCAATTGTCTCTTGGTACGTTTTAATTTAATATGAAAAATGAGTGGATTAAATTAGGCGAGGGGGACTCTAGATATACTCGAGGGGTACTTGGAATATGTCCAAAAATAAAACCTTCACGGCTACCCACAAGTTGTTTGTGGGCTGGATGGAGTCTCAGAGATTGTGTTTATAATACACCCGTTAGGGTGTAACAGAAATCGACGCCTCGAGGTCACTTTCCAGTTGTTCCCACTCGTTTGGGTATTTTTCCACCGCTTACGGTTTGTTTGAGGCGTTGGATTTTTGCCTGATGGTGGTTAATTGGGGAAAGTGAAAAATAATTAATCTAATCACTCACGTTACTTTTGATGCTGCTTGACTGATTAGACGAACTGCAACCAAAACACAGAGCATACATACCAGAGTCTTTGCAATTTTTAGTAAATTTTAATTGATATGTTTTTATCAAAAAGAAAACCCTCTAGGAACCTCTTTCAGTCCAAGTGGACCTCAATCAGGGAATCAAGGAGGGGGTTGATTTTAATTTATTTCTTGCAAAAATTAATAATGAATAATGAAGTAGCAAAAATAAAACAAACCATAGGTTCTCTAATTAAATCTACCATGATCCTCTTTCATGAAATTCCTAGGTAAGTTCAAGACACATTGGAAAGGACCTTACATAGTTCAGAAAGTTACCGATGGTGGTGCAATTCAGTTAGCTAAATTGAATGGAGAAATTTGTCCCTCTATGGTGAATGGAAGTAGATTAAAGAAGTACAGGGACAAGCCTGTACCCCCTGACCCAAAGTAATAGCAAGAAGAAGAGTCTAAGTACCAAGAACAGTGGAAATTGGGTACTAGACTATAATGAAGCTGTTCTCAGAGAAGATTTGGCAGATTGTTGGAAGTGCGAAGGTGGTGGAAGAAATTTTGTCATGAGTCGAAGGTCAATATGGTGTCGAAGGTATTTATTGTGGTGAAGCTGAAGTTAGTAGTTGTGCCAAAGAAGCAAGGTGTGTCGAAGCTTAAAATTCGACCGTTGAAAAAAATCAGATTTGGTAGCATCGGTACGTTAACTGTCTTAACTGCCTGTAATGTTGAGATTTTGGAAAATCTAGCACCGTTTGGACAAGATCTACAACTGCTCTATCAGATTTGGTGTCTTTAATGCACAGTTATGGCAGACTTGGTCGTTGGATTCTATAAGAAAACACCCAGGCCTGTGAATTTCGCATTACGCATTTTTCTTGAGTTGAGTCGATGTCAGCTGATCGCGAAGTCCAGGAATTGTTGAGCGAATTCAGAGAGAGGGGTCTACATAATCTTATGAGCAATCCACCTGCATATGCACCTCGCGAAGAAACTCCCCTAGTTCCAAGTCAACCAATGTAGACATGATCAACCAAAAATAAATATAAGGCAGAAGTTTGTTCTAAGCGGAACTAAGAAAGGAACACGCCATCAGGAAAAACACCAGAGGATCCCATGATGAATCCTCCTGGAGAATTAAAATATGTTGGTGAGGATGAGAACGTTGCACCACAGCATCCACCATATCTTCCGCCTGTTCAACCAGGATTCCAGCCACCTCGACGGACAGCCAAGTTCACATTACACACCCCTTCGCTGCCATAGGGTGTGCAGTTGGTTGGAATAATGATAGGGAAAGTAGACCAGCTTAAGTATGCAGACCATGATACAAATGATCATGGGAAATTTCCACAGTTTGCACCAGGGAAATACTTCCACTCTGTCCCTTACCCGGTGACCGGTACGACGCTACTGGAAGTGAAGCAGTGGGCTACTGGCTTGGAGCAAGCTGGCTTGCTAAAGATGCTAAATGTCCCCCACTTTGGTCGCAGCACGCAGGTTAACGTGGTGGTCAAGCAGCTATTGACGTTGGTGCATGATGGGAACCTATGGATAGGAAGCCAGAAAATAGCCATTGATGGACAACTGATTCATAAGATTACAGGCTTGCCGAAGGAAGGGCCTGATCCTGGGATTGAATTCGTCGGGAAACATGAGGATACGAAGCTGGCGCAGCACATGAAGGACTGCTTTGGCCTAACAAAAGGAAAGTGAGGGTATCAAACCTCGACAATCCAGCACCAGAACATTCACTTCACTGCAGAGCTCCTAGCATGCAAGCTAATGCGGAAGTGCAGACCAAATGAAGTACCTTCCCCCATTGTCAGTATTGCTGCGAACTGTGCCGAAGGTTACAGTTACAATTGGGCAGCGTACATTTCTAAGGAATTCCTCGAAGATGCCTTTGATGCACAGGAAAAAGGTAGACCCTTTCATTACTCATGGTTGCTAGTGCTTATTGCACTGGTAGGATGGAGAGAGCCTACCGAAGCACAGTTTGTTGATGTTCCTCTGGATATGCCTGGCGCAGCAAGGTATGCATCTCTGTGGGTCTCGTAGGATAAGGCCCTGCAATAGATGATGAACTATGTGTTCGCCTTATATGTGATGAAAATTTCCTATGAGATCCTGAAAACACTGCGCCTCAGTAATGAGCTATTTTCTCAGTATGCGGGAGTGGCCAATTTCAGGGCTAACATGCATCATGTCTTCATCCAGGTCTGCGTAGATAACAAGCATAAATGGTCGAAGTTGCCATACATGGTGACCCTGGAAGACATCCTCGTAGTAGTTCAGCAGTGGCCGACTGAATGGATGAAGGACGTGGGAACAAGGCCCAGCATACCAGTCCCCCCAGTGACAGATGTGGCCGCAGGTCCTAGTCAGGAACCGTATAGTGACTCACCAGAAGAAAGCAAAGAACAAGAGGAGTTGCAACAGAGTGGAGATGACCATGGTGGCGATGACGGAGCTAATGAAGAAGAAGAAAAATCAGTAAAGACAATCTCTGATCTTAATCGCCCAGATAAGCACAAGTCTCCAGAAGTGGAGGAAGTTACGAAGCCTTCGCCTAGAAAGAAAACTAAGGCATCGAAGGGAAAGAACATCATTGAAGAGACTACTTTGACGATTGAAGAGCTTGATCAGGCTCTAACGAAGTCTATAGAAGTCTTAACCAACAAATGGTCAGAGTTTGCAGCTACGCAGCTTGATGCGCTCGCTGGCGTAGCGCAGCGAATTACAGAACTCAAGCAGTTAGCAGAAAGATCAGCGACTGGCACAGCTGCAAGCAGTACCCCAGTAGGCATGTAGCCAGATACGAGGCAATGGCCAGCTAGAAATAACAGAGGGCAAGTACCAAGTGCAGCCGTCATAATAATTGATGCAGCATCTCGATCGCAGATGAGTATGACAATTGAGATAGACTACGCCAAGTTGTCTATGTCGAAGCTGCATCTTTGTCAGTTGGCAATCATGAATGAGATCCGAGAACGTGACAGTTATTCACACAGGCAGCTAGAGAAGTCCATGAAGTAGAGTGAGAGCCTTGCAGCGCAGTTGGAAGAAGCTAAGCAGAAGAAGAGGGAAGCAGAAAGCAAGCAAGCTGCACTGGCGCGCGTATTGGATGAGGCATGTCGAAGTCTCCCTGACTTCGACATACAGGAGGAAGAAGAACCAGAGCAGAGAGTAGTCAAGATGAAAGACTATGTACAATAGTCTTGAAGCCTAATAGAAAAGATGAAAGCAGAGCACAAGGCCTAGATTGCGGAGCTTCAACTTCGCATCATTCCTGAGAGTCCACCAGAGATCAGGGAGCAGCGTCGTAGGGATATTCAAGCCTCAGCAACGAAGATCTCAGATCTTGTGAGCAATGCATCAAAGATGCTGGACGAAAGTGTCAAGGCCTGGGAAAACTTGAAAGAAAACCCAGAAGTAGAAAAGATGCAGGAAACCATCAAGCAGTGACAAACAGAGCTGGATGCAATCAAAGCAGAAATCAAGACATTGCCTCTTATGTAGAAGATGTTTAAGGTGAAGCATAGCAACGAGCTCTAGCAAGAAATTGAGTCCTGCAGAAGAAAAGAAGCACTGTTAGTGAGCTCTGTGCAACCCCTAATTAACGAGGCCTTGGAGTTGAGCACTACTGCGGACAACCAGCTCAAAGTCTTGAAGGAGTATGATGCATTCGCACAGGAAAAGGCCAGCGAAGCATCTGTAGCAACGTTGTAGGAGATAGTGGAGAAGGAGAAAGCAGCTGAAGATATCATGCGCAGCCTCAACAAGCAGTTCACTATCTTTGCCAACAAGATTATCTTGCCAGAAAAGCAGCAGAGTGTCCCATGACGGGACACTGGTGAGTCTTAGGGGCCTGTTGGGGCACGAACCTTGAAGGTCCTTAATTTTGGCAACTCCACGGTTTTGGTGCGAAGCTTGTAAGTGGAGTTGCTGTCCAAAATAGTCTTAGGGGTTTCTGGGTTGGGTCGAACCCCCTCTTTTTGTAAATAACCCATGGTTTAAGCCCATGGTTTTTAAGCCCATGGTTTAAACACATGGTATTTTAATAGTGCACTTGTATAAATAGGCACTTATGTAAAGGAGAAAGAGATTTTTCGAAGGTTTTTGTATGATGATAATTTGATGCGAAGAAGCTAAGGCCTATTTTTGGGTTTAAGGTTAAGTCACAGCTGTGTGCATGGACAACCTCTGCAACTGAGTGCGCAGAGGGTTTTGTGAAGGATAAGTCCCAGCTGTGTGCGTGGATGACCTCTGCAGCTGAGTGCGCAGAGGGTTTTGGAAGAAAGGATCTGTAGCTTAGTGCACAGTTTTGGGTTGTTGAGAAGATCTGCAGCTGAGTGCGCAGAGATCTTCAACTAAGTGCGCAGATCAGAACTGTGTTGTTTGTAAAGAGTTGAATAGAAATGCAGTTCTGTGGATCTAGCCCCTACACTGGAGGTGAACCACGTATATCTTGTGTTGTGGTGGTTCCCTTTTGTTTTGTGTTGTTATGTTTTATGCATTTGATAAGTAGGTGAATGATAAGTAGGATATATTGTTAAGTAATAACTTCACTGTGAATTCCCAGTTAAGGGTTAAGCAAGTAACTGTCTATTTATATAAACTGTGAAGCTATTTAAGTGAATGTCGAAGCTCTGTATTGTATAAGCATACTTTGTTAAGGCTAAAGGTACAGTAATATCCCTCTTTTGCCTGCAGAAACCTGATTCTGCGGCACCCCATAACTGTTTTGGGTGAGACTGCAACCTGTTCACAGGTTTTTGCCGAAAGGGCCAACACTATGGGTCTCTTTGTTGGTTGGTAAATAAAAGTATAAGAACCCGGGTCTGCCCTAAGCAGCTAACACTTTCACCTTTCGGTTCAATCGATATTCGTGGGGTAAGTATTAAAGTTACTTTGACTTTATAATATGGAAGATGTGATGAAAGTAATCAAAGTGAACTATTTTTCATAAATAAAACTAATCTAGAGCAAAAAATAGGAAAAAAGGACGCAAATCCCCCAAGGGGGAATGGGGAATGGGCTCGAAAGAGCCTATTCGAAATTATTTTTTATTACCAATAGTTACAATATCATAAAACTGATATAATTCCTATTGGTTCTTATACAAAATGAACCCAGGATCTTACAAAGTGCAAAAATTAAAGATTTTGGAAAATGAGGAGACCCTTGGGGGGTTCCTGGATGGCCCGAAAGTCACTTTTCGGAAAGAACCTCCTCCTCTTTTCTGTTATACCTGCTAAAAACCAGAAATATTATTAAAATTAAATATTCCCAAAATCAATTTGAAATTACCTTTGGTTCAACACACTTTTAACCAAAAACAGCTAAGTTAAAACTAGTTAAAAAAAAGAGGTGAAAAAAGGAACCAAGGAAAGCAATCTTTCCTTGGGATCTTGGCTTGCCTTTTGCCAGAAGCCAATATCATGTGAACTAATTGTTGTATTTATCTTTTAAATTAAGAAAGAGAAATATAATGCATGCAAGCTACAAATTTTCTTTAACATACCACGCAAAAAAGACAATTTCCCTAAAGCTAGATCTAGAATGCTTATCAAACCATTTTTAAGAACAAGATATAGATATGAGCTTTAAGAAGATAGATCTATGTTAAATTTCACTATAATTTATATATCTAAACAAATCAAAGCTATGATCCTAGTAACCAAGTTGATTTTAAATTTTAAGAGGAGAAAGAGAAGAAGGCAAGCTTGTAGCCGTGAAGATCAACTGGAGAGCTGCCGGTGGAAGTAGTTGGACTATGTAGCATGAAAAAGTGAAGATGATGAGGAAAAAAATTGTCAATACCTTCTCCACAGAAACCTGTAACTAGCACACATAGCACTTGCAAAGAGATTTATGAGATCCAATGATATACGTACAAAAATACTAGAGCAACATGATAATAAACTTATTGAAAATGCTAGATCTTGATCTCTACATACATATGGACAATAGAATCTAGAAATAAAATTATTTAAAGACTCTTTCCTTTTAATTGAGATAAGTCCTGACAAGGTTAGATTCACAAATCAAACAAGAATAAAAATGCACCAAATACAGGTTACCTCAAGCATGAGCAACAATATTCATCTAACTGAATGTTGTACACCATCTAGCCTCCAAATCTTTTCTTTATTCACAATGAAAAATATAGCAAAATTACAATAGAAACAATTCTTCAATCTAACTCTAACTAGCTTGGAAAGGTGGAAACTGTGCTTTATTTATAGCAAAAACTGGAACCCTAGCCCAGAGGGGGCGCAATTCCCAAGGAGAGAGGGACTGCAGCTGCATGAGGAGTCAGGCTGAGCTTGATCTGAGTCTAACTGAATCTAATCTGAGTCTAACTAAGTGTAACTAATAATTAGAGTGCTGATTAGACTGACACATCAACTGGTTAACTAAAACATCAACCAAACAACATCCGCATGAGCCCACACATGTGGAGGAGAGAGAGAGGGCATGAATCCCAAGGATGCATGCTGTGGTGCACTCCCTCTTCAGCCAAAATCAACTCCTCCAATCAAGGCATGGTCAGCTCTAGTCAATACAAATCTGATGAGACTGATTTCAGTCAAATTGGAGCAAATCCCACTGATTTAGGAATTTGGATTTTCTCCATCATTTAATTAATTTATCAATTAAAATAATTAATATTTGATTTTTAGGAATTTTCTCAATTGAGTGATGGAAAAATCACTCAAAACTTAAGAAAAGTGGGTTTATGGGTTTATTGGGTGCTCTGAGTTAGAAAATTAGCACCCCAATGACTGAATCTAACTTTTAACCCCACTTTTATCACAAGACCAATTTTTCCAATTAGACTATTAAAAAATAACCTAAGTTTTGTGGAAAAATTAAAATTAAAAATTAACAAAAACAAAACCTAAGGGGACTTAGCACATGTCATATGACTCAACCATAATGCCTAGCATGTTTATACATTGACATACAGACTCTAATAACCTCAATAGGCCCAAATGCCAAGCCGACCACCCCAACTTTGGAGGTATTGAGTGAAAAACTAAAAAATTATCAGTCGTTTATTCTACAACCAATAATATCTAAGGGAAAATACACTATGGGCTGATAGGATTGAAAAATAAATTCCAATAGACCGAGTCTTTTACAGACACTACCATGCTAGAACATTTTGTTACAACTCCTCCAAGGGGGTATGAACATGTGGTAGATAAAAAAAAACACTTCCCAAAAGCAAGTCTGAAGCTCTTCTGAAGTCCTAACAAATCATATTTGTCTTGTTCACCAAGCTCACTCAGTAACACCGACTAAGTACAACTTAGGTGGTAACATCTAGCTCCAACTACAGGATGCGTGCTCGATCTGGTCATAGGGCAAGGAGAGGATACGAGAACACCAGAATCTCTGGTTTATACACCCTGTAAAAACATCTCAACTTGACAAGAAAACCTCAGTAGCACAAGCTTTATAAGAAACCAAATGAACCATTAAGCTGATTTATTTAAACAAATTAATTATAACTAACTAATGAAAAAAAAATTATTATAGCTAAGTACAAAACAGAAATGCGAAAAGTAAATGCTCTCTTTTAAGGAGCTTATTTTCCTACTCTAAGCATGATATAAAAAGGTTAGGTGTAATAAAAAATCCAATGTAGCCACCAAAGCATTTTATTAACATAAAAAAAAATTTCCTTGTCTTGGGTTACTAGTGAAAGTAAGGATACTTTATTCAGAAAATGCAAATCAGCGTGATGATCCAAAATTGGCGGGTTGGATGGGAAATCATAGGCATGAATAAAGTCATTAAATTTCTTCCCAAACTGGTATGTGCTCGTGCAGGCTGCTTCTATCCATGACTAGATAGGACTGATATACCAATTGGAAAGATGAGGCAGACTGACTACATCATCATACTGATCATCAGGGCTTATAAAATGATAACTCGTTGCATAAGCCCCAAGTAGCTCCAAATCATAAGGAACCTCTACATGTGAAGAAGATGGCCAAGACTGATATTCCACTAACTGCATCACATCTAACTTTCCACAACACTGCTTCTCAATTTATTCATTACTGCTGACTTTATGCGGCTCTGCATCATATGACTCTAAATGATCATGTGAAAATTCTAAATGCTTCTCTTCCACACTAATATTTTCCTAGGTATCCAAATGCACGCTCCCCTCTATGGACGTATTGTAGATTGGACTTCCAATAAAATTTTCACAAGTTGGATTATCTATGAAATTCCAATAGTCGTCACTTCCATCTATGTTGCATATGAGAGAGTCTTCCTTGCAGGTATCACATCCTAAGATATAACTACCCTCCTCCTTTTCATAATAATCATCCTTCAAAGTTTTGGTTTCAAAGATATTACGAGAAGTTAAACTTTCCAAACCTTCATCCCTAAGTGATGAACATAGAGGATTGTCATCATACACATCATAAATTTCTTCATAAGTGTTGATCTCTGTAATGGTTTCCTCATGAGGGATTTCTGGAAAAATATTATCATTGCAACAAACTTGAGAATACCTCAAATATTCAATGTTTTCAGTTATGGTGACATGAGAAGATTCTTCAACAATGTGTTCAATCATGGCTTCCTCGTGAAGCTCTTCAATAGGATCATCTTGAGTGTGCTCATCTATAATGGAAGTCATGGGCTCCTTTAACTCCTTTGGGTAGGTGAGGGCCCTTTCTACAACAGTTACCATAACTCCCTCACCATTATGCCACCTTTCAAAAAACATAGCACATAAGTCTTCAAGGGAGGTAATGCATTTATAAGGAAGACCACAAAACAATATCCATGCCTTATTTTTCAAAGAATGAGCAAAAATTCACCTCTCATTATCCCTATGAAGTATGTTGAGTTTATTCACAAATGAAAGAAAGATATGATGCGAATGACAGCTGAATCACCATTTCCACAAACAATTGGAGCATGAGAATATCTTTCATCATGGAGATATGTTTCATAGTTAGGAAAACCCAAGATGCCTGAGAAATTGATGGGAGGATATGCATTAGAAATTAGAGCACCATAATCTTCATCATCCATAACGGCTTATCAGTAGCATATATCAACCATGTATTTGGTACTGAACCGGAGCTATCAAATAATGAGCATTTAACTTTTTACTATGTCATATGAGCTCATCTACACATAACAAGTCTCAACAAAATTATGAGAAAGTAGGGTTTTATCCCTTCAATGGAGTCTCCATCTGAAAAAGAAAAAATTAGCATTTATAAATATTTCACAAAAATTAGTTTTTTCTTTTCTTTGTAAAAATAAAAACTAAAAAAAAATTAGTGGAGTCTCCAGATGAAAATTAAATATCTACTCTGAGCATTCATCAAACAAAGCAAAAAAAAAAGCAAGAAAACAAAATTCGTACTACGGGAATAAAAATATTTATCCCCGACAACAGCGCCAAAAGGTGTTTCTGCCTTTCACACACCTAGGGGGACATGGCAGAAATATTCAAGCCACTCGGTGTGTCCTTCGGAGAAAGTCTCGAGTCAAGGTTTTCACCTTGTTCTTGACTCCTCCGTTTAGGCTCAACTCCTAGCGAAGCCAAGGGGGGTAAACCCTATTAAGTTACTAAGGCTAATTACTTTAGTATGATGGTATTAAATTGAATAAGTTTCTTAGGAGTTTGAAATTAACAATTGAGAACCACAGATAACAAGATGAAAAATAAACACAAGTAAGCACAATGCTAACACACAATATATATATCGAAAGAAGTAAACAAATAACCAATGCCTTAAAATGGAGTCGCAAAATGATTAAATGTGCTTGCATGTGCTTGGAGTGAATGTTTTGCAATTGTCTCTTGGTATGTTTTAAGTTAATATGAAAAATGAGTGGATTAAATTAAGAGAGGGGGGTCTCCAGATATACCTGAGGGGTACTTGGAGTATGTCCAAAAATAAAACCTTCATAGCTACCCGCAAGGTGTTTGTGGGCTGGATGGAGTCTTGAAGACTGTGTTCATAATACACCCGTTAGGGTGTAACAGAGATCGGTGCCTCAAGGTCACTTTCCAGTTGTTACCACTCCTTTGGGTATTTTTCCACTGCTTACGGTTTGTTCAAGGTGTTGGATTTTTGCCTGATGGTGGTTAATTGGGGAAAGTGAAACCTAATTAATCTAGTCACTCATGTTGCTTTTGATGCATGTTGATTGATCAGACGAACCGCAACCAAAACACAGAGCATACACACCGGAGTCTTTGTAATTTTTAGTAAATTTTAATCTATCTGTTTTTAATAGAAAGAAAACCCTCCATGAACCTCTTTTAGTCCAAGTGGACCTCAATCGGGGAATCAAGGACGGGTTTGATTTTAATTGATTGCTTGCAAAAATTAATAATGAATAATGAAGCAGCAAAAATAAAACAAACCACAGGTTCTCTAATTAAATCTACCACGATCCTCTTTAACATTTCGGTTCAATTGGGATTCGTGGGGTAAGTATTAAAGATACTCTGACTTTATTATATGGAAGATATGATGAAAGTAATCAAAGTACACTATTTTTCATAAATAAATCTAATCTAGAGAAAAAAATAGGAAAAATGCAAAAAAAGAAAAAAGGACAAGAATCCCCCCAGAGGGAATGGGGAATGGGCTCAAAAGAGCCTATTCGAAATTATTTTTTATTACCAGAGGTTACAATATCATAAAACTGATATAATTCCTCTTCATTTTTATACATAATGAACCCAAGATCTTACAAAGTGCAAAAATTAAAGATTTCGAAAAATGGGGAGACCCGTAGGGGGTTCCAAATGGCCCAAAAGTCACTTTTAGGACATCACCTCCTCCTATTTTCTGTTATACCTACTAAAAACCAGAAATATTATTAAATTTAAATATTCCCAAAATCACTTTTAAAGTACCTTTGGATCAACACACTTTTAACCGAAAACAGCTAAGTTAAAAGTAGTTAAAAAAAGGTAAAAAAAGGAACCAAGGAAAGCAAGCTTTCCTTGGGATCATGGCTTGCCTTTTGGGAATCCCATATGATGTGCACTGATTGCTGGATTTATCTTTTAAATTATGAAAGAGAAATCTAATGCATGCAAGCTACAAATTTTCTTTAAAATGCCATGCAAAAAAGACGATTTCCCTAAAGCTGGATCTAGAATGCTTATGAAACCTTTTTTAAAAACAAGATCTAGATTATTAGCTTTAAGAAGATAGATATATGTTAAATTTCACTCTATGATGATAGATATAAACAAATCAAAGCTATGAACCAAGTAACCAAGTAGATTTTAAATTTTAAGAGGAGAAAGAGAAGAAGGCAAGCTTGTAGCCATGAAGATCAACCGGAGAGCTCCTGGTGGAAGCAGTTGGACTATGTAGCATGAAAAAGTGGATATGATGAGGAACAAAATTGTTCAAGACATTATCCAGAGAAACCTGTAACTACCACACATAATACTTGCAAACAGATTTGTGAGATCCAATGATATACATACAAAAATACTAGAGCAGCATGATAATAAACTTATTGAAAATGCTAGATCTTTATCTTTACATACATATGAAAAATAGAATCTAGAAATAAACTTGTTTAAAGAATATTTTGTTTTGATTGAGATAAATCCTGACAAGGTTAGATTCACAAATCAAACAAGAATAAAAATGCACCAAATACAGGTTACCTCAAGCATGAGCAACAATATTCATCCAACTGAATGCCTTACACCATCTAGCCTCCAAAGCTTTTCTTTATTCACAATGAAAAATATAGCAATATTACAATAGAAACAGCTCTTCAATCCAACTCTAACTAGCTTGGAAAGGAGGAAAGTGTGCTTTATTTATAGCAAAAACTGGAACCCTAGCCCAGAGGGGGAGCAATTCCCAAGGAGAGAGGGACTGCAACTGCATGAGGAGTCAGGCTGAGCTTGATCTGAGTCTAACTGAGATTGATATGAGTCTAAGTGTAATTGACAATTGAAGTGCTGATCATACTAACACGTCAATCGGTTAACTGAAACATCAACAAAACCACATCCACATGATCCCACGTGTGTGGAGGAGAGAGAGAGGGCGCAAATCCCAATGATGCATGTTGTGGTGCACTCCCTCTTCAGCCCATATCAACTCCTTCAATCAAGGCATGGTCAGCTCTAGTCAATCCAAAGCCGATGAGACTGATTTCAGTCAAATCAGAGCAAATCCCACTGATTTAGGAATTTGGATTTTCTCCATCATTTAATTAACTTATCAATTAAAATAATGAATATTTGATTTTTAGGTATTTTCTCAACTGAGTGATGGAAAAATCACTCAAAACTTAAGAAAAGTGGGTTTATGGGTTTATTGAAGGCTCTAAGTTAGAAAATGAACACCCCCATGACTAAATTTGACTTTTAACCCCACTTTTATTACAAGACCAATTTTTCCAATTGGACTATTAAAAAATAGCCCAAGTTTTGTGGAAAAATTAAAATTAAAAACTAACAAAAACAAAACCTAGGGGGGATTAGCACATGTCATATGACTCGACCATAATGCCTAGCATGTTTATACATTGACATACAGACTCTAATAACCTCAATAGGCCTAAATGCCAAGCCGACCACCCCAACTTTGGAGGTATTGAGTGAAAAACTCAGAAATTATCAGTCATTTAATCAACAACCAATAATAACCAAGGGAAAAAACGCTCTAGGCTGATCTGATTGAAAAATAAAGTCCAAGAGACCGAGTCTTTTATAGGCACTACCATGCTATAAAATTTTATTACAACTCACTTAAGGGGGTATGAACATGTGGTAGATAGAAAAAACACTTCCCAGAAGCAAGTCTGAAGGTCTTCTGAAGTCCGAATATATCATCTTTGTCCGGTCCACCAGGCTCACTTGGTAACACCGACTAAGTACAACTTAGGTGGTGACATCTTGCTCCAACTATGGGGTGCGTGCTCGATCTAGTCATAGGGCAAGGAGAGGATACGAGAACACCAGAATCTCTAGTTTATACATCCTGTAAAAACATCTCAACTTGAAAAGAAAACCTCAGTAGCACAAGCTTTATAAGAAACCAAATGAACCATTAAGCTAATTGATTTAAAGAACATAAATGTAACTAACTAATGATAATAAAAAATTATTATATCTAAGTACAAAACAGAAATGCGAAAAATAAATGCTCTCTCTTAAAAAGCTTATTTTCCTACTCTAAGCATGATATAAAAAGGTTGGGTGTAATAAAAAATCCAATGTAAACACCTAAGCATTTTATTAACATAAAAAAAAAAATTCCTTGTCTTTAGTTACCAGCCAAAGTAAGGATACTTTATTCAGAAAATGCAAACTTGCGTGATGATCCATAATGGGTGGGTTGGATGGGAAATCATATGCATGAATAAAGTCATTAAAGTTCTTCCCAAAATAGTATGTGCTCGCACAAGCTACTTCTATCCATGACTAGATAGGACTGATGTACTAATCGGCAAGATGAGGTAGACTGACTACATCATCATATTGATCATCAGGGCTTATCAAATGATAACTCATTGCATAAGCCCCAAGTAACTCCAAATCATAAGGAACCTCTACATGTGAAGAAGATTGTCGAGACTGATATTCCACTGACTGCATCACATCTAACTTTCCACAACACTGATTCTCAATGTATTTATTATTTCTAACTTTGTGCGACTCTGTATGGTATGAATCTAAATGATCATGTGAAAATTATGAATGTTTCTCTTCCACACTAACATTTTCCCAGGTATCCAGATCCACTCTCCCCTCTATGGACGTATCGTAGATTGGACTTCCAATAATATTTTCACAAGTTGGATTATCTATGAAATTCCAACAGTCATCACTTCCATCTATGTTGGATACGAGAGAGTCTTCCTTGCTGGTATCACATCCTAAGATATAACTACCCTCCTCCTATTCACAACAATCATCCTTCAAATTTTTGGTTTCAAAGATATTCCGAGAAATTAAACTTTCCAAAACTTCATCCCTAAGTGATGAACATAGAGGAGTGTCATCATACACATCATAAATTTCTTCGTAAGTGTCAATCTCTTTAATTGTTTCCTCATTAGGGATTTTTGGAAAAATATTAGCATTGCAACAAACTTGAGAATACCTCAAATCTTCAATGTTTTCAGTTATGGTGACATGAGGAGAGTCTTCAACAATGTGTTCAACAATGGGTTCCTCGTAAAGCTCTCTCATAGGATCATCTAGAGTGTGCTCATCTATAATGGAATTCATGGGTTCCTTTAGCTCCTTTAGGTAGGTGAGGGCCCTTTCTACAACAGTTACCACATCTCCCTCACCATTATGCCACCTCTCAAAAAACATAGCACATAAGTCTTCAGGGGAGGTAATGTATTTATAAGGAAGACCACAAAACCATATCCCTACCTTCTTTTTCAAAGAATGAGAAAAAATTCGCATCTCATTATCCCTATGAAGTATGTTGAGTTTATTCACAAATGAAAGAAAGGATATGATGTGAATGACAGTTGAATCACCATTTCCACAAAAAATTGGAGCCTAAGAATATCTTTCATCCTGGAGATATTGTTCATAGTTACAAAAACCTGGGATTCCTAAGAAATTGATGGGAGGATATGCATTAGAAATTAGAGCACCATAATCTTCATCATCCATAACGGCTTATCAGTAGAATATATCCACCATGTATTTTTTACTGAACCGGAGCTCTCAAATAATGAGCATTTAAGGTTTTACTATGTCGTATGAGCTCATCTACACACAACAAGTCTCAACAAAATTAGGAGAAAGTAGGATTTTATCCCTTCAATGGAGTCGCCATGTGAAAAAAAAAATAAGCTTTTATAAATCTTTCACAAAAATTATTTTTTGTTTTTCTTTGTAAAAAATAAAAACTAAAAAAAGTTAGTGGAGTCATCAAATGAAAATTAAAGATCTACTCTAAGCATTCATCAAACAAAGCAAAAACAAAAAGGAAGAAAACAAAAGTCGTACTCCGGGAATAAAAATATTTATCCCCAGCAATGGCGCCAAAAGGTGTTGCTGCCTTTCACACACCTGGGGGGACATGGAAAAAATATTCAAGCCACTCAATGTGTCCTTCGGGGAAAGTCTCGAGTCAAGGTTGTCACCTTGTTCTTGACTCCTTCATTTAGTCTCAACTCCTAGCGAAGCGAAGGAGGTAGACCCTATTAAGTTACTAAGGCTAATTACTTTAGTATGATGGTATTAAATTGAATAAGTTGCTTAGGAGTTTGAAATTAACAATTGATAACCACAGATAACAAGATGAAAAATAAACACAAGTAAGCACAATGCTGACACACAATATATATATTGAAAGAAGTAAACAAATAACCAGTGCCTTAAAATGTAGTCGTAAAATGATTAAATGTGCTTACATGTGCTTGGAGTGAATGTGCTGTGAGATTACAACATTTTGCAATTGTCTCTTGGTACGTTTTAAGTTAATATGAAAAAGGAGTGGATTAAATTAGGTGAGGGGGGACTCCAAATATACCCAAGGGGTACTTGGAGTATGTCCAAAAATAAAACCTTCATGACTACCCGCAAGGTGTTTGTGGGTTGGATTCTCAAAGGCTGTGTTCATAATACACCTGTTAAGGTGTTACAGAGATAAGCACCTCGAGGTCACTTTCTAGTTGTTCCCACTCCTTTGGGTATTTTTCCACCGCTTATGGTTTGGTCAAGGCATTGGATTTTCTCCTGATGGTGGTTAATTGGGGAAAGTGAAACCTAATTAATCTCGTCACTCACATTGCTTTTGATGCAGCTTGACATATCAGATGAGCCGCAGCCGAAACGCGGAGCATACACACTGGAGTCTTTGTAATTTTTAGTAAATTTTAATCGATCTGTTTTTATTAGAAAGAAAACCCTCCATGAGCCTCTTTCGGTCCAAGTGGACCTCAATTGGGGAATCAAGGAGGGGTTTGATTTTAATTGATTTCTTGCAAAAACTAATAATGAATAATGAAGCAGCAAAAATAAAACAAACCCCAGGTTCTCTAATTAAATCTACCACAATCCTCTTTCAACTTTCGGTTCAATCGGGATTCATGGGGTAAGTATTAAAGTTAGTTTGACTTTATAATATGGAGGATATGATGAAATTAATAAAATTACACTATTTTTCATAAATAAAACTAATCTAGAGCAAAAAAAGAAAAAAGGACACGAATCCCCCCACGGGGAATGGGGAATGGGCTCGAAAGAGACTATTCAAAATTATTTTTTATTACCAGCGGTTACAATATCAGAAAACTGATATAATTCCTCTTGGATATTATATGGAATGAACCCAAGATCTTACAAAGTGCAAAAATATAAGATTTCAGAAAATAGGGAGACCCCTGGGGGGTTCTAGATGGCCCAAAAGTCACTTTTCGAACATAAAATCCTCCTCTTTTCTTTTATACCTGATAAAAACCAGAAATATTATTAAACTTAAATATTCCCAAAATCACTTTGAATGTACCTTTGGCTCAACACACTTTTAACCGAAAACAACTAAGTTAAAACTAGTTTAAAAAAAAGGTGAAAAAAGGAACCAAGGAAAGCAAGCTTTCCTTGGGATCTTGGCTTTCCTTTTGGGCATCCAATATGATGTGCACTAATTTATGGATTTATATTTTAAATTACTAAAGATAAATCTAATGCATGCAAGCTGCAAATTTTCTTTAAAATGCCAGGCAAAAAAGACGATTTCCCTAAAGCTAGATCTAGAATGCTTATGAAACCTTTTTTAAGAACAAGATCTAGATTATGAGCTTTAAGAATATAGATCTATGTTAAGTTTCACTCTAATATGATAGATCTAAACAAATCAAAGCTATGAACCAAGTAACCAAGTAGATTTTAAATTTTAAGAGAAAGAGGAGAAGGAAAGCTTGTAGCCGTGAAGATCAACCAGAGAGCTCCTGGTGGAAGCAGTTGGACTATGTAGCATGAAAAAGTGAAGATTATGAGTAAAAAACTTGTTCAATACCTTATCCACAGAAACCTATAACTAGCACACATAACACTTGCAAAGAGATTTGTGAGATCTAATGATATACATACAAAAAGACTAGAGCAGCATGATAATAAACTTATTGAAAATGCTAGATCTTGCTCTTTACATACATATGAACAATAGAATCTAGACATAAACTTATTTAAAGACTCTTTCCTTTCGATTGAGAGAAATCCTGACAAGTTTAGATTCACAAATCAAACAAGAATAAAAATGCACCAAATACAGGTTACCTCAAGCATGAGCAACAATATTCATCCATTTGAATGCCTTACACCATCTAGCCTCCAAATATTTTCTTTAGTCACAATGAAAAATATAGCAACATCTCTTCAATCCAACTCTAAATAGTTTGGAAAGGAGGAAACTGTGCTTTATTTATAGCAAAAACTGAAACCCTAGCCCAGAGGGGGTGCAATTCCCAAGAGAGAGGGACTGCAGCTGCATGAGGAGTCAGGCTGAGATTGATCTGAGTCTAACTAAGTCTGATCTAATTCTAACTAAGTGTAACTGACAATTGGAGTGCTGATCGAACTGACACATCAACCAGTTAACTAAAACATCAACCAAACCACATCCACATGAGCCCACACATGTGGAGGAGAGAGAGAGGGCACAAATCCCAATGATGCATGCTGTGGTGCACTCCCTCTTCAGCCCAGATCAACTCCTTCAACCAAGGCATGGTCAGATCTAGTCAATCCAAAGCCGATGAGACTGATTTTAGTCAAATCAGAGCAAATCCCATTGATTTAGGAATTTGGATTTTCTCCATCATTTAATTAATTTATCAATTAAAATAATCAATATTTGATTTTTAGGTATTTTCTCAACTGAGTGATGGAAAAATCACTCAAAACTTAAGAAAAGTGAGTTTATGGTTTTATTGGGTGCTCTGAGTTAGAAAATGACCACCCCCATGATTGAATCTGACTTTTAACCCCACTTTTATTACAAGTCCAATTTTTCCAATTGGACTATTAAAAAATAGCCTAATTTTGTGGAAAATTTAAAATTTAAAATTAACAAAAAAACAAAACCTAGGGGGACTTAGCACATGTCATATGACTCGACCATAATGCCTAGCATGTTTATACATTGACATACAGACTTTAATAACCTCAATAGGACTAAATGTCAAACCGACCACCCCAACTTTGGAGGTATTGAGTGAAAAACTCAGAAATTATCAATCATTTATTCAACACCCAATAATAACCAAGGGAAAAACACTCTGGGAAGATCGTATTGAAAAATAAATTCCAATATATCAAGTCTTTTATAGACACTACCATGCTAGAACATTTTATTACAACACCCCCAAGCGGGTATGAACGTGTGGTAGATAAAAAAAACACTTCCCAGAAGCAATTCTGAAGGTCTTCTGAAGTCCGAACAAATCATCTTTGTCCGGTTCATGAGGCTCACTTGGTAACACCGACTAAGTACAACTTAGATGGTAACAGGTTTCATGTTCGTTAACTGATAATTTGTGGCCATTGGGTCACATTTCATAGAAATTGGAGCAAACTACACCTCATTTTATGAATCTATGACACCAATGATGGAGATTCTGTGACAGTTATGACACAAGTCATATCTGAAGGCTGACATCTAACATATCTGACATTTCAGGCCTGAATAGAGCATATTATAGGGCACTCATGGGATTTTGAGAAGGACAAGAGGCTCCTACTCAAATTTGGGAGAAGAGGGAAGGTGAAGAGAGAGGCCACATGGCATAGCATGAGAAGTCACACCGATTCGACTTGGATTTGGTTTATGGATGGATTTGAAATATTAGAAGACCAATAATGTTTATAAAATTCAGGCATCGGCCATGAGAAGACCCTTTTTATCATTTACGAAAATTGTTATTGTGAAGAGAGAGAGCTAGTGGATGACTACTTCATGCCTTAGCCAGTTTCGAGGGTGAAAGATTCCAATCCTAGTTGGTGTTTGGAGAGTCCACTCAGGTATTTCAAGAAGATTCAATGGAGTCATAATTTACAAGTGCAAGCTATAACAGATCATGGACATATCAATTTCAGCTTATTCTTCCTTTCATCTCAAGTTTTCTCACCATATTTCAGCTCTATGGAGTGAGGCGCACTTGGTGAGCTATTCATCTCTTTGAGGGAGATTCTATTGCTCCAGTATTTGGTATTATGATGTAAATTATATTATAATTAATTTTAGAAATATATCAGGTCTAAAGGCAAATAAATATCATGTATTATTGCTCAATAATGAAGAAACAGTGTCATTTCCCCACTACCTTGTTGTAAACTCTTGTAATCTTGATGGATTTGAATGGATGTATAAAATATTGATGATTTATGAATGAATGGACTATCATTAAATTATATTATTTGTTTCATGTTCATTAACTGATAACTTTTTTCCATTGGGTCGAATTTAATAGCAATTGGAGCAAATTACACCTCATTTCCCCAAGGGTCCAAAACTTGTTTTTTATATCTGATTGAAATAATTGATAAAAGCCATGGGAAGTCGATTGGTTATGAAGATGAGTCTATTATAATTTATTATACACATCCCCTTATTCATTTTAATAATTTTAGTGGTTTTCTTCACATTCGGGAATCCATTTCTACCACTTACCCAGGGGGGATTTGAGCAAACAATTGCCAGTAAAATTATCTATCTTGTTCAGAATTTAGTATAGAATTACAGAAGTGATTAGAGGGCCATAATACATCCATTAACATAATAATTAATTTATTATATTATTCATACACCTTATCTCAATATTTGGGAGCAACTGGGCTGATTTGGAGACCAAGACACTAAAACTAGTCAAGAGCCAAAATTGTGAAAAAATTGGAAAATTGGACATTTTGGTAAAAAAATTAAAAAGAGACATTACAAGTGGTATCATAGCATGGTCTTGAAACATGATGGTGTTAAAAATTATTCAAACAAATAAACCACCACCCTTAGAATCTGAATTGGAAGGTGCTCGGCTTGTAGAAGAAGAACTAGAAGAAAAAAAGGTACCTTTGACTAAAGCTATGGCTCACGAGGGAGAAGACTGCAATAAGGAGAAAATGGAGTATCTCAAACTTAAAAAACCCCTGCTTGAAGAAATATCCAAGGACATGACCCAAAATATGGTATACATGACGCAACAGATAGAAAAAGGATTCGAATTGATGGCCAGTCAAATGAGAAGCAAAGGGATAATAGGAGATAGTGGTAGTTCACAATCAACAGGAAAAAAAAAAGACAATGGATGAGAACATTTTCTCATGAAAAGGACCTCATAATAGACCCCATGAATTTCAGAGCACATCAATGCCTACTGCACCTAAATTTCTTATTCCCAAAGAAGAGACTAACATTCAACTTGAAATTGATACAATAACAAAAGAATGGGCTAAATTGGATGAAGAGTGTAGGAGAAGTATAACTTTTGAGCAGTACTTCACCATGGAAAACAAAATAAAAAAGAAGGAGTACAATATGTCTCTACACAAAAACAAAGAATTCAATTGTGCCATAGATAAATTTCCACTTCCTTCTTTTGATGGTTCATCTCAAAGTTCTGCTAACACTTGGGTGCAAAATTTGGATGTGTATTTTCAGTTGAATCCAATGGTGAAAGAAGATGATTTAAAAGTGGAAATTTTGCAATTGGATGGAGATGCCAATGAATGGTGGTTCCATGGCCTGAAAACCTTGGGTCATTATCAATTTAAAACATATGGGGAATTTTTTGACAGGCTATTAGAAAGGTTTGAGCAAAAAGATCCAGAATTGTCTTTCAAATAACTAGCACAATTGAAGCAGGTAAGGACTCCTATTGAGTATATGTTGGAATTCCAAAGATTATAAGTTAAGGTGGCTATTGTATAAATGGGAAGGTTAGTATTGTTGTTCACTGAAGTTTTGGCAGAGCCATTAAAATTTTTGGTCAAATCCCACAAACCTACTAACTTAAATGATGCAACGAGCTTGACTAGAGATCTTCAAAATGTGCTTCCTAGAACAAGATTTCCTCCCAAGCCTAACTTCAGATTTGAAAGAAATACTTGGAAAAAGGATGCACCTGATAAGAAGTTTTGGCAAATAGATACATCTGAAAATAATAAGAAAGAAGGACAAAACAGGGATGAACTTCAAAGGAAAAACTTGTGCTTCACATGCTTCCAACCATGGACACCGGGGCATAAATGTGCTAAAGGAAAAGCTCAATACATAGAAGTATTTTCTAATAATGATGAGTATGAATGGGCTATCTATAAAGAAGGGAACATTTGAGGTCAAGAGGAGGTATATGAGACAGCATCTGAAGAAGAAAAACAAGAAGAAAATCATCCTTCATCGGACAAAGCAAGAATGGAAGTACTTTCAACAGTGCCTCGCTATCACACTATTCGATGCAAGGGTGTGGTATTGGGACAAAGAGATTCAGTTTTTTTAGATGGAGGAGATACAAATAATTTCATTTATGTAGAGATGTTTGATAAAATAAAGATACCAAGTGAACCATTTGATGGCTTCACAGTTGTCATTCCAGGTCACAACACAATGCAATGCAACACATGGGTTCCAAAGCTGCAAGTCACCATAGGTAACTATACTTTTGTTGATAGCTTTTATGTGGTTGATGTTGCTGATACTAATGTAGTATTGGAAGTGAAATGGTTGTATTATATAGGATAGAATTCAGTAAATTATCAAATTCCTGAAATGAAATTTCAAGATTCAACAAGTGTACTAAGGGTTGTGAGAGGGAAGCACACTTACCGAAAATAGGTAGTAAATTGAAATAGTATGAGATCTATATGGAGGCATGGTGATATAGAATGGAATACTGAATTTTATATCACCTCTCCCAAGCCAAAAATCATATTTGTTAAACACCCAAAGGAGATAGAGACACTTTTGCACAAATATGAAAACGTTTTCAGAGATCTTCCACATGGTAGACCATTTGATAGGGGGGTTGAGCATAACATTGTTTTGGAGGAGGGTAATTCAGCCATTAAAACACCACCTATAGACATCCCAAGAAGTTCAGAGATGATATTGGGAATTCCATTCAATAACTCTTAGAGTTGGGACTCATTAGACGAAGCTCTAGCCCTTATGCTTCTTCAGTAGTGTTGGTAAAGAAAAAAGATGGAACTTTGAGGATGCATATAGACTTTAGATATTTGAACAAGAAGACCATAAAGAATAGATATCCTATTCCTATGATTGATGAGCTAATGGATGAGCTATTTGGAGCTAATTACTTTTCCAAAACTGACCTTAGATCTGGTTATCACCAAATTTGGATGAATGAGGAAGATGTGAAAAAGACTATTTTTTGATGTCATTATGGTCACTTTGAGTTTCTTGTTATTCCATTTGGGTTGACTAATGCTCCAGCTACATTTAAAACATGTATGAATAGAATATTTTGAAAACATATTAGAAGGTTTGTTTTATTCTTCTTTGATGATATTCTCATTTACAATAAAACTTGGGAAGAGGACTTGCAACACCTAGAGATTGTGTTGAAAACTTTGCAAGAACCATCTTTGTATGCTAAGATGTCTAAATGTGAATTTGGGATGAAAGAAATATTATATATTGGAAACATTATTGGGAAATATGGAGTGAAAGTGCACATGGAAAAGATCAGGGCTATCTTAGAATGGCCATCACCAAAAAACATCCCAAAATTAAGAGGCTTCATTGGAATATGTACATACTATAGGAAGTTTGTGAAAGGGTTCTCCAAGTTGAATTCTCCACTCACTGATTTGACTAAGAAGGATGATTTCAAGTGGAATGAAGAGGATGAAAAGGCCTTCCAAAAAATGAAATAGGTAATGAGTATTTGTCCCATACTTGCATTACTTGATTTTTCTAAGCCTTTTGTTGTTGAATGTGATGCCTCAGGTGGAGGAGTAGGGGCTGTCCTAAAGCAAGGCCAACACCCTATAGCATTTGAGAGAAGAAATTTGCAGCCTCATGAAAAGATTTAATACATATATGACAAAGAGATGTTGGCCACCATGCATGCCTTGGCCAAATTTTGACAATACTTGGTAGGAAACAAGTTTGTGGCGAAAAATGACCACAATAGTCTAAGACACTTCTTTACCCAAAAGGATCTAAATGAAAGAAAACAAAAGTGGGTAAGAAAGATCCAAGATTATGATTTTGATATTGAATATGTGAAGGGAAATAATAACATTGTAGCAGATGCATTATCTCGAAGACCTTCTTTTTCTCTCATGGACATTGCTAAAAATTGGAAAGACATCCTACTAGTTGAATATGCCAAAGATAAGTTTGCTTGTGATGTATTACATGGAATCATGGGAGATGATAACTACATAATTTTGAATGGGATGATATACTATAAGGGAATAATTTATTTGGTTTGAGATTCAAATATTAAGTACAAAGTTTTGATGGAAGCACATGATTCCCCACTAGCAGGCCATCCGAGGATCTTCAAAACCTATAGGCAACTAAGGAAAAGGTTATATTGGAAGGGACTGAAGGAATACGTTCAGAAGTATGTGAATGAATGTAAGGTATGTCATAAAAACAAATTAGAACTCACATACCCAGCTGGTTTATTACAACCATTACCCATCCTAGAGCAAAAATGGGATAGTATATCGATGGATCGCATCACCAATTTGCCCAAATATTTGGGAAATGATTGTATATATGTGGTAGTGGATAGATTTACTAATTTTTGTCATTTTTTTGTTGTTACATCCTTGTTTAGTGATGCACAAGTGGATGACTCTTTTTTCAAAGAAATCTTCAAATTACATGGGCTCCCCAAGAGAATTGTAAGTGATAGAGATGGTAGATTCATGAGTGCTTTTTGGCAAGAACTTTTCAGATTGGTGGGCACTGAGTTGACTCCAAGTACAAGCTACCATCCCCAAACTCATGAAAAAACAGAGAGGGTGAATAAATGGTTGGAAGGGTACCTCCGAAACTATGTGGGAGAACAGCAAAAAACTTGGACAAAATGGCTACACTTGGGTGAGTTTTGCTACAACACCACCTTTCTGTAGAAATTCAGGCCTGCAGTAGATTAATTTCACCCACAACAATTAACAATTGATCATGCAAAATTATCAACAATGGAGACTGAATATGGAGCTGTAACACAAAATTATATTAACTGAGTGTACAATAGCCAACCCTGTAATAACATAGGCTGCTGAATATATAGAATACATGAGCAAATCGAATGCATAAGGAAGCATCCAAATCTAGCATAAAGCAGGCTTACCCAAAATAGGCAAGTCCCCCATAGGTGTAAAAAGCTGATCCCAAATCTATCAAGGACCCCATGAATTAGCAAGGGCACATGGGCAAGCTAAAGAGTGGTCAAATGGCAGCTCATACATGCTTTTTCATGGAGGAATGAGTGGAGGAGGAAGAGGCAACAAAGCAGATTCACCTCACTTAGTCTTGCTTTCCTATGTGCCTTAAAACACTAAAAAAACAGGCAATAAAGCAGAAAAAGCAGAAGGGCGCCTAGGAGGCCAGGAATAAAGTAGATTTGATTCCCAGGACTTTCCAAAGTGCTCCATGAGTCAATAATGGCAAGTTTGACCTCTATGGATAGGCAATTGACAACTTGCACATGGTGGGACTCATGGACTAGGCAAATAAGACAAAATAAATGAATTAATGTCTAAGTGGGTAAATACTATGGGTTGATTATTCTAACACTTTCACGTGTCAATAGGGATGTCTCCTTCCAGAGTGTTGGGTGTTATAATGTCTTTATTAATTCACCTAATATTTAATTATCGACCAATGTTGGTAAACTTAGAGTTGACACAAAGTATATGCGAAGATAGAGGGGTTCCTAGGGTGTCGTGGAAATATTTTAACAAAGAAAAGATCGAAAGATCTTTCAAAATGAAAAATCAAGTCAAATTCCTATAAATTTAACTATGAAGTTCATTCAACCAACACAGAGTATTAGACTAGAGTAGTATCAAGCTATACTACTCTACTCTATGGACAATTACTGAAAGATAAAGATATAAACAATACTATTCTACTATTTATAGTAAAACCTATTAATTAACTATTCTACTTCTTAACAATTTCAGAAACTAACTACACAAGGAAGGATTATATTCGAAACCAAATTACAACAATTGAATATGCTTTAAAAAAAACTATACATGCAATTAATGGATGTACATGATGGTTCAAACTGAACTATCTAATTCCACTCTCCTTGATTGTTCTGTGGATATGCATTCACTATGATTGGAACTGGAGGAGGAGTAGTGTCAAAATGAATTTCAAAAGAAGTAAAGAAACCAAATGGAATCAATCTAATTTAACTTCCACAAATATGTGCAAACTAAGGAATGTCGAATTACAAGTGATAGTAAACATGATGATTTATTCCATAAGAAAATGACTTTTAATTGAGAAAGATGTTATGAACAACTGATCTATCAAATAGGGAACAAGAATACAAAGGGAAACTATCTTATAAACAAGTAGAAAATTTTAATAAAAGAAAAAAGTAGAAAACTTAATAAATTTAAATTTAAAAAGAAGTAAGTAGAAAACTTAATAAAGATAACTCCTTTAAATCTTGTTCTAGAAAGTAACCACACAGTGAAAGAAATAGGTCCTACTGCTATGATCAATTTACAAGGTGCTAGTGTACTTCCCTAGATTTTTAACATATCTAACCCTGAACTCAACATACACAAGGATAAATCAATCCAAACTAAAGATATAATTACCACACATTCCAACAGTATTGAATAAGAAAATCAAAGATAAAAGAAACAAAACAAAGCATAACTCAAAGCATATTTAGGTAAGAGAAGGTGGAAAATAAGGATGGAACTTGATAATACTTTAAATAATATAACCTAAGGTCCTAATTATGAACATAACCATTATATAATTACCGCAATTAAAACATAATTCAAAGGTTAAAGAAACAAGACTTTAAACGGGCTTAAAAACAAATTGGGAATACTAAAGGTCGAATAAAGGGATGGATAATAGACTGGAAGGTGGGTCTGAATGACAGGCTGAACAAGTTGTCTGAATGACAGTGTGTATAAAGAAAGCAGTGTAAAATAGCCTAAATGATCTAATTATCAGCTGATTTTGTGCACATGAAGACAAAATTCATAAATAACGGGATGTAGACCTACTAAGTGATCGAATTTAATAGCAAAATAACTTAAACTAATTCATGATTATAAGGAAATTATTACCTATTGCATTATTAAACAAATTAAAATATAACCAAATCAAACTTAACAAGACAAGATTGAACCTACTGCAAATTGATTCTAAGATATCAAAGCAATCTACTCTATGTACTTGTCAATATAAAACTAAATCATAAGCTGGAAAAGACTGGAAAGGAAACTAAAGGAAAACTATGCGTGCAACTGGTTATTTTTAATCTATGAAATAGAAACCATACTAACAGTGTAATATGGATGATAGAAACTTCAACAAGCATACATTGCAGAAACAAAAGAATGAATGATTACAGTAACTTAATCACATAAACAAATTGGTAATAAACCTACTTATTTGCAAGGAAAGAGATGATGAAAATACACACAAGAATGAAAACCACTGGTTGATGGGGGGCCCTCTCAGCAATCAAGGTGACGCTTCACTAAATGCTTACATGAACAAGATCGTATACACATCAAGAATGTAACTTCTATTAAAAATGCGGAACAGTATTACAGAGTTTCTCTAAAAATCGACCGACAAAATGTAAAACTAGCTAGCTATGCTCTCGCTTGGAGGCATTTATATATATCATTTACAGGAATGAGTGGGTTGACCCTTTCAATGGTCAACCGCTCCTAAAATTAGTCAACCATTATTACAAACAACTGATTGAATGCCAACACACAACGCTTCTCCTTCTTCCTCGCACGCTGGTTCTCCATTGTGTGTGCTGTGGCATGAGGATTCTCTTTGACATTGGTGTCATGGTGTCAAATAGAGAAGGAAAGATGACGATCCTTCTAGAACGAGGGTCATTATATGATCCAGATGCGTGGACAACAAAATAGTTGCAGACCATTCTATCTTTTAATGCTTTGGAATATGTCATCAAACAATGCACGGCTTGATCGGTGAGCTGGATGGTGATTTGGATGCGATCTGTGCATAGCTAGTGTGATGCGTGTCCAATCATTGGCTCATTCAAGGACTATAACCTGCAAACAAATTCAAACATATATCAAATGTGTTCTCAAATAGCATCGAATTTAATTAATAAAATCATGAAATAACAATAATAAACCAGAATTTGCATAAATCCAAATATATTCATACCTAAGGTTGAATGATAAGCTGTATGATAGAAATTTATCAAAAAGATGGAAAAATAGATGTCAAAAAGTGTAATTTACCAGCCAAAAATGGTGACAAAACTAGGATCAGCATTCCCCCAAACCGGAGAAATGCCAGGTCCCACTGAGAAAAACAAAAGACAAATCAGGAAGAAGGCTGATGTGCATTAGCAGTTGCGTTCGACTTAGAAGATGAAACGGAGGATTTAAAATGCAAACTCTTGGCCTAAGATTTTAAAATAGCATGCCTCTCCTGTCGAGTGTTATGTGACGAATTGATAGCCTCATTGAGGTCTTAGATAGCTTTAACTTGCAGATGCAAATCCTTATTCTCTTGTCAAAGTTCTGCAATTAACTTGGCGTATTCCTCATTTTGACTCACTGACAGTGCCAATTCTTGAGTTAATTGGCCTACTGTTGGCTAGTTAGGAGTGGATGGTTCTGCAGGTCGCTTGGGGTTTGTATGCAGACTCAATCCCCTGGATGGTATCTCAAGGTCAACAGAGGGAACTTGTATTTTAGGATTCATGCCCTAAGCAGGTGTAGGGATAGTCTCACGAGCAACATATTTAATCAATTCAGTTGAGACACTAGCCAATGCATACAGAGGTGAGTCTGGGTCAGTTTTATCTGCTTCGGCCATGTTGTATGGATGATCGGTCTGAATATCGGGCTGAATCATGGTCTGGACAATGGGCTAAACAATGGACTGGGAAAACTTTGCCTTCTAATCCCTAGTACGAATTCATGGAAAAGGTAAAAATTCAGCAGACACAAGATTAACAGTTGTAGAGTGGGTAGATGGGCTTGCTTCAGATGTATCTTCATCAATGTGCACAATGTCGGAGGTTTTCTTGTCTGTAGATGGGGTTTGACTAGCTTCATGATTATGGAGATGCTTAGGGAATTTTCAAATATTGAGAAGGAGGTTAAGAACTTTAAACACAAAAGTATCCCAAGTCTGATTCCTATCTTTAAGTTGATCCAAGATCAGGAGCTTAATCAGACTGTGGTGATATAAACTTCCTTTAGGGTTAATGGTATTCTTCCTAACTTGATTGGACATTTTCTCCAAGCTTCTAAGGAAATAAAAAGGAAAATTAAGGAACTAAAGATTAACAAAATGTGCTAACAAACTAATATGGCAAGCTTTGAATACACTGAACTTACCCTCACAGGTGATAAGGTGGATGATGACGGTCAGAGGGTTGAGGTATTCCAGATTGATCCAGTTTCAATGGAATCCTTTGATTCCTGCAACATGCTGGTATTCTAGTTTAAGAGCGAAGTTGTGGGACACCCGCGGAAGAAACTAGTATTTATGCCAATGAGTGCCCTCTCTTGGTAGCTTAGTCACAAGGGTGATAGAATCCTTAGTTACTGGAAAGGTGAGATGACCAACCCTGTCCACCCTACCATCAAAACCCATCATGAAAAGCAGGAAAATCTCTTCATCATATCATTGCAGCAGGTGAAGAAATGGGTTCCACCCAACCCAAAAGAAGATCTCTCGGCACTCTCAGAATTCTGGTATCTGAAATAAATCTTGATAGCTTTCAAGTTCAAGGTGATTTGGCATTGTTAAAACAGAGGCTAGGGTGCAAGGTTCGTAGAGGATACAAGGAGATGGTGACTTAAATGGATCTACAGGGATGATAGTAAGTGAGGGAGACAGAATGGAAAGAAAATCGCAAGAGGGTGGTTTAAAGCGTGCTCCATTCAATCGATCAAACAATCACGCTAAGACTCAGCATGTTTAGGAGATCGTGCCATTATGATAAATCTTGAGTCATGTGCCGTAAAAGGATGGATGCATTAATGAGCTCGTAAGGTTTCGATCAGTTCAACCATGTCCAAAGTAAAACTTTGGACAGGTTGAACGTATTAATTAATGTGATTTCATAAACCATATTCACAACCATAATAACTTAAGTTAACATGAGGATCGATCACTTGATGGTTTACGCGTGGAAGAGGATAAGAGGATAAGTGTGATGGCAATATAATGATGACTAAAAAGTTCCTAAGGTCATATCACATCCGTATGGGGTTTAAACAAGATCATATCATGTCAAAATTGTTTAAAATCATAGGGCGAAATTAGATAACACTTGTCATAATGCTCTTATAAGCATGTAGATGTGACTTAATAATCATAGGTATAGCTCAGCTAATTTAACCTTTTGCCCAAAAACAAAATTAAGCTAACACCTTGACATGCTTTAATCATTAGTGCTATAATATCACAGTTTTTATTCAAATCGTCATTTGGCATTTCATTCGTACCAGCATTCGACCCTTCATATGGTCCTGCATATGATCATTCATATAGTTTTTTTTCGTAAAAACATGCTTTGTTGGATATCTAGATCATTGGATCGGATTGTTGCTAATTATCTGAAAACACTTGTCATTTGTCAAAGATAAATGACCTTTATATAAATAGTCAAAAAAATAAAGATAGTATAATCTTCACGGCATAATATTTCTCCTCTAAACTAAATATATGGTGTGTCCTCAATCCATGCAAGAAAAACTAAGTAATTTCAAAATAGTTTAATAAAGAGTTCTATCATGCTGTTATTATTTTCGCAGGAAAAAGAAAGACTAACTAGTAAATGGAAATGATTCAGATATGTACATTTATCAAAAATAACAGTGATTAGAAATATCGGGTAAATAATGATAGTATAATTGAAAAATGCCAAAGGAAAAGCTAGTTATCCATGCCTCATTGTAAGGATTTCTTGTCATCTCAAGAATATTTTTGAGTTTACCCTGGAGTTTGTGAGATTCTATAGCTATGGGTCCCATTTCTAGGATAATCATATCCTAGGTATTGGTTGAATTAGATGGCCAGATCCAATCCCAACTTGCAGCCATTCTCTAATGACATCATAAACAATTGGCCTACACATGTATTTATATATATTCTAGTTTCTTCACAAATATATTATCATTTTTCTGAATCATGTGCATAGTGGTGCATTAACCAGATCTCTTTTACCTGATATTGCCCTGCTTCCACCAGGCCTATTCCGTACCTCAACGGGTTTATCTTGGTACCATGCAAGAATAGCCCTGCTGCTAGCAGGCCTGTTCAGTACCTCGACGGGTTTACTTGCATTTACCGAGCTTCCTTGTTTTCAGATATTACTCAACATTGACCCGCTGCCAGCAGGACTGTTCAGTACCCGACGGGTTGGCTTCGTATAATGATTTTGAGTATATGGAATTCGGTTGGTACTACAGCGTGCTTAGCCTACTAAACACATAATTCAAATTTAGAACAAACCTCATAGGTAATTTTTATAATGACCTTAATTATGGATCATGTCAAAAGAGAATAACTTAAAGTTGTTCTTTGACCTTTCAATCTATCTTCTTCATAAAAGGTCAGTAATGTTCCCCACAAGAAGAAATTTCACTTACTTTTGAGTTACCAAAAAAATGCTTAAGAGACAAGTTTTGATAATAAGTATAGGATGAACTAGTTATCCATAGGTGTAAAATGAGATTCTGAAGAACATGATGATTAAAGTAAGTGTTTCAAGAAACTGTCCCAATAATAAATCAAAAATGTACATGTCTGAACCAAAATACCATGTATAAAACCATAACAAATCATAGAATAAATGGTTAGGGATGATATACAAAGAATTCTTTAATTGCACTATAAAATTCAATTTTGATAGTAACCAAAAAGAAAGATTTAAGATATATTATGAGTCTTTTAGAGCACTTCCCTTTTTAGATAATACTTCATGAGATGCTTATAGAGATAAATTATTTGTAATCAATTGCAAAAGCACTTGTTAGATGATTTATACTTATTTATAACAAAGCATCTATAAAATTCATAAGAATGAAAAAAAAGGAAAAAGAGTCTTTCTGCTTTAATTTGACAAAAATTGCAATAGATGATCATGGGAATGAAACCTCTATATAAATGCAATTAATTTGTTAGAAATGACTCGTATTTATTCGGGCGAACACAAACATATTTACATATACACCAGTAATGACAACCCAAACTAACTTTAAGGATCAGGAGGAGGAGGAATAATTTCCTCTTCAACCAATTCCATCTCCTTTTGGTGCAAGACATTTTGTATGAAATCTTGTTTAGATATTGGTTGGCGGTAAAGTCTAAGCTGGTGTCCATTTACTACAAAGGAAATTTGTGAACTATCAATTGTCTTAATTTCTACTGACCCATTATCGAAATTTGTAACTACTTCATATGGACCCATCCAACGAGTAGTTAATTTTCCTTTAAATTTTTTGTACCATGAGTCAAATAGTAATGCCCAATCCCCAGTATTAAATTGATTTTTTTTAATAAATTTATCATGCCATTTATTTCGTTCACTCTATATTAACATTGTTCTTTGGAGTGCATCCTGTCTAATTTCATCTAACTCATTAGTCTGTAACACTCGTTGTTTATGTGCTTCATCCAAATTCATGCCTAGTTGGGATGCCATATGAAAGGTATTAACTTGAAATTCGATAGGTAAAATGACTTTCTTCCCATACACTAACTCATAGGGGGTATGTCCGGTAGTGTTTCTCCATGTTGTCCTATAGGCCCACAAGGCCTCTAGGAGTCTATCTTCCCAATCCTTATCATGTAGCTGAATGGTTTTGATTAAGATGGCTTCTAATACTTTGTTGGTTAACTCCACCTGGCCATTAGCCTGGGGATGATAAGGTGAGGATTTGCAATGTCAGATGCCATACTTCGTAGTGATTTCTTTCATTAACTTAGAAGTGAATTGAGAACCTTGGTCTGTGACAATTTCTCTAGGCACACCAAACCAAGTGAATATCTCTTCATATATGAATTCTAATACCGATTTCTCTGTGGCCCTAAACAAAGCTTTAGCTTCTACCCACTTGGTAACATAGTCTGTGAAAACCAAGATATACTCATTTTTCCGAGACATAAAAGAAATTGGTCCTACAAAATCCAAAGCCCATTTCCCAAAAGGCACTATCATGACTTGAGGCTGTAAGAGCATCTGATAATATGACGTAGGTCTACCCATTCTTTGGAAACTATCACATCCTTTAACATATTTGGTAGCATCCTTGAAAATGCTCGGCCAGTAATAAACAGAGTGCAGCACTTTGTATGCCATCCGCTTATCAGAAAAATGTCCTCCACATGGTCCATCATGGCATGCATGGAGGATATATGTCATTTCATCCTCTCGTGCGCATCGTCTAAAAATAATATATGGTCTAGTACGAAAGAGATCATTATCAATTTATGAATAGTTAGAGCTCTGAACTATAATGCAACGCTTCTCGGGTGGGGACAAGTGATTTGGTAATTTCCCAATTGCTAAATAATTGGCAATGTCTACAAACCAAGGGGTTTGAATAGATAGAACAAATATATTTTCATCAGGAAAAGTGTCTTCAATGGGTTTAGTACCGTCATCATGTTGAATACGGGAAAGGAAATCTGCTACTAAATTCTCTTTACCAGGTCGGTCAATGACGGTAATGTTAAATTCTTGTAATAAAAGAAGCCACCGAGTCACCCTACCATTGGTAATTGGTTTATTCATTCAAAATCTAATGGAAGAGTGATCCGTATGCACAAAAAATTTGTATCCTACAATATAATGGTGAAATTTATTAATAGAATAGACTACTGCCAAAAATTCTTTTTTAGTAACAATATAATTCAGCTCGGGAGGGGTCAAATTCTTGCTAATAAAATAAATGGCATAAGGTGATTGGCCTTATTTTTTTCCTAGGACTCCTCCTATGTCCATATCATAAGCATCAGTGGATATATGAAAAGGAAGGGACCAATCGGGACCCCTAAGTATTGGTGCCACTGATAGTTTAGCTTTTAAGATTTCAAAATCATTTTGACAAGATTTTGTCCATTGGAATTCTACATCCTTTGTAAACAGCTTAAACATCGGTGCAGCTATTTTAGTGTGGAAATTGAACCCAAGAGATAGAACAATTACACTCACAAAATTGCTAATCAAACATGCAAAATTAACACCAAAGGAAACTGAAATTGAAGCATAACACTAATCTGTATTTAGTAAGTGTACAATAGCCAACCTTATGAAGTAATAGGCTACTGCAATATATAATTACATGAGAGATTCAAATGCATAAGGATGTATTTGAAAAGGTCAAAAAGTAGGCTTACTGAATCTAGTCAAATCCCCCATAGGTGCATAAAGCAGTTTCCAAATCCACCAAGATGCTCACGAATTGGCTAAGTCAAGTAGGCAAGCTAATGAGGGATAGAAACACAACTCATACATGCTTTTATTAGGATAAAATGAGGGAGGATGATGTGGGAAAAAAACAAGTCAACTACACCTAGCCTAGCTTTTCCTTTTGCCTTAAATCTCAATAAAACATACATCTTTTTAGAAAAAGCAGATATGCGCTTTGGAGGATCTGGAATAAATCAAACATGCTAAAATGGGTTTCTAGGATGTTTCCCAAGCTCTCCATGACTCATTTTTAGCATGTGTTGGCTTCTAGGACATGTAGAAGGCAACTAGCATAGAGTGGATTCTAGGAAACTAGGTAAGAAGACAAAAATGATTTAATTAATGTCTAAGGTAGGTAACTATGGGTTGATTATTTTAACACCCCCCCTTAAGCCTAACTTTATGAGTAAATATTAGAAAACTATAGGGCCTAGAAACAAGTCTTAATCACCCTTACATACTGCTTGTCCATACAACCAAGGAAAGAGGCAAAAACCCAATGGGAAAATCCTCCCTTAAACATGGACAGGAAAACAAAATTTTGAAATCATGTCGTCAATCATGCTTCATAGCATGATCAGCAATCCCCAGCAGTGATTTGAGATTTCTAAATTTCTTCTCACAAAAAACTTTGGTGAAGATGTCTGCTACTTGTTCTGAAGATGCACAGAAGAGTAGATGAATGGTACCATCATGCACAAGCTATCTGATGTAGTGCATATGGATCGCAATGTGCTTGGTTCGCTATCTCTGAACTAGATCATTGCATATTTGAATGGTGCTCTGATTATCACAGTAGATAATAGTTGAAAACTCTGATTCAAAGCCACATTCTCCAAGTATTCCATGCAACCACAAACATTGAGTTGTTGCATTTAAAACTCCTCTATACTCTGCTTCTGTAGATGAGAGTGCTATGGCACTCTACTTCTTGCTTGACCAGCTGATTGGTCCTTCTACAAGCATGAAGTCCTTCTGCAAGCATGAACACATATCCTGATGTTGACTTTTGATCTGTGTTGTCACCTTCCCAATCACTGTCAGTAAACCCAATCAAGTCAAGATCTTATTTTGCTTTATAGAAGATCCCATGAGTTCTTGTTCCTTGAACAAAGTTTAGGATCCTTTTGGCTGCTCTCCAATGGATCTCATGAGGCTGATCCATGTATCTTGAAGCCACTCTAACTGCATAAGATATATCGGGTCAAGTGAGCTTAATATAAAGCAAACACCCAATCAACTACCTATATAGTGTATTATTTACCATAGGAGAAGAACCTACTTCTTCAAGCTTAACTCCTGAAAGGAAAGGAGTCTTGATTGGCTTGCAATATTTCATGTTGAACTTATTCAAGAAATCTAAGGCATACTTGGACTGATGTACTTTGATTCCATGTTGGGATTGAGCAATTTCGAGACCCAAGAATTGGTTCAACAATCCCAAATTTGTCATAGAAAATGCATGGTTCATTGCATCCTTCAAGGAGGAAATCTCTTTCTTTGAACTTCCTGTAATCAGAAGGTCATCCACATACAAGAAAATAATCATCAAATAATGATGAATCAGCTTCAAATAGAGATTAGGATCAGACTTGCATCGAACAAAACTCAATGACAACAGAAAGCCATCAATATTGGCATACCAAGCCCTGGGGGCTTGCTTGAGCCCATACAATGATTTCTTTAACCTACACACTAAAGATGGATTAGAAACAAACCCTTTAGGTTGCTTCATGTAAATCTCTTCATGGAAATCTCCATTTAGGAATTCACACTTCACATCCATGTGATGTACCTCCCACTGCTTCGAAGCTGCAATGGCTAAAGCTAGCCTTATGGAGTCCATCTTTGCCACCAGTGCAAAGGTTTCATTGTAGTCATTAACATGTACTTGTGAGTATCCCTTGGCTACCAATATTTCCTTATATTTCAAAGGTGAACCATCAGTAGCAAACTTAGTCTTGAAAACCCACTTACATTGAACTAGCTTCCTCCCTGGGGGAAGATCAACCAATTCCCAAGTGTTGTTCTTCTGAAGCGAGATGAATTCTTATTTCATGGCTGTTTGCCATATTGGATCATGTGCTGCATCTTCATATTCCTGTGGATATGATTCAAACATCAGATAGCACTTCTCTGCAAATAGAGGATCTTTCACACAAAGGGCACTCTCAAACTAAGATCTAGTCCTCCTAGTGTCACTAGGATTTCCAGCTAGTTCCCCAGCTGCATGAATGGTCTTTGCTACCCATTTTGGTCTTGTAGGATTGTCACGATCTACAATCAAATCATCATTATCAGACATATCAGAATCAGCAAACTCATTAGTCTCTCCACTTGCAATCAATGGATCTGGTGGTGAAGAAGACTCTCCAACTTCAACTGCTACTAAAAGCTCTTCCTGGAACTGAACACTTCTTTCAATGAAAGATTTGTTATTGCTCAAGTTAATCATCTTGTACCCTTTTGAATATTAATAATACCCAACAAATAGGCACTCTTGGCTTTGGGGCTGCAAAGCCTTTCTCTTTTCAGTTGGAATTCTAGCCCAAGCCTTTGAGCCAAAAATTCTGAAATGGGTCACATATGGCTTGTGCCCACTCCAAGCTTCAAAAGGAGTCATACCATCAAGATGCTTATGAGGCACCCTATTTTGGATGTAGGATGCACAGTTTATAGCCTCGGCCCAAAACTTTGGTGGCAAAGTCTTAGCCTCCATCATGTAGGTTTCCATCTCCTTTAGTGACCTATTCTTTCTCTCAGCAACACCATTTTGTTGTGCTGTGTAAGGGATTGAATGCTGCATCTGAATACCTTCATCTTTACAATACTCAATGAACTCAGACTTGACATACTCACCACCATTGTCATATATGAGGATCTTGAGTTTCCTCCCATACCGGTTTTCAACCAAGTCTTTAAAGACTTTGAAGAGGTCAAAAACTTCAGACTTATGCTTTGGGAAGTGAACCCAACAATACCTAGAAAAGTCATCTATGAAGGTCAGTGCATATTTGGCTTGACTCATGGACATATGAGGAAATGGACCAGCAATGTCACTGTGGATCAACTCAAGAGGTGCAGAGATTCTCTCATGACTAGCTCTCTCATATTTGTGCTCTAGGTGTTTTCCTAGGATACAACCTTGACAGACTCCCTTAGAAAACTTGATCTTTGGTAACCCTAAGACCATATCTTTTTCACTCAAATCAGAAATATACTTGTAGTTAATATGGCCAAATATTTCATGCCAAATCTTTCTTGCCTCATTAGCATGAATCAGAAGA
Organism: Pseudotsuga menziesii; assembly: GCA_001517045.1. Lineage (NCBI taxonomy): Eukaryota > Viridiplantae > Streptophyta > Pinopsida > Pinales > Pinaceae > Pseudotsuga > Pseudotsuga menziesii. Next base: position 812,746 of record LPNX010881942.1, read on the forward strand.
GCACAGGGGTTTGAGTAGGGTAGAAAATGGGAAAACATGTATACCTTTGAAGTGTGATCAACAACACCTTTTTCTATGACTTTACCATTCGAAATCTCAGTGATTTCAACATCATCATGGGAGAAGATGACCTTCTTTGGAGACCCAATGTGAGTCATATGATACACTGACAAGAGATTAGAGGCAAGACCTAGAACATACAACACATTATTGAACTTACCATGGTCAAGATCAATCCTTCCCTTCCCCAAACTGTCAATGAGAGAGTCATCTCCCAAAACTATTGGTGGACCTTTCGACATGTCAAGAGAGGAGAATGCCTCTTTTGTTGAAACCATATGTCTAGAAGCTCCATAGTCTATGATGAAGCTATGTGAGCTTTATGTGCCAGCAACCAAGGCATGTACTCTCTCTCTTTCCTCTGAATTTGATCCTCCTTCCCTCTTCTTTGAGAAATCAAGAAGGGAGATGTTATTCTTCTCCAAAAGTTGGGTCAACATGTCAATTTGCTTCTTCATACAAGAGCTCTCAAGATGATAGCCCTTACTGCAGTATGCGCACTTGCTCATTTCTCCTTTGTTCTTCTTCTGCTGGGAGTTCTTCTTAGAACCTTGGGGCTCCTCTTGAGACTTGTTCTTGTCTCCCTTTTGCTTAGGTGGATTTTTAGATTTTTTCTTGCTTTTTGAATCCACCCTTGAATCTCCAGAAACCAAATCTTAGTCTTTGGAAGGTATGATGGTGCCCATCATCACCAACTTATCTTGTTTTGTGTGAGGGATTCCATGAGCTCTGCAAGCTTAGGCATCTTCTAGGCTCGAGCTGTCAACTTAGTGGCATGGAGGGTCGAAACAAAAATTGAATAGTCAGGGCCAAGCTTAGAGAGTATGGAAAAAACTAGTTGCTCTTCCTTCTTTTCGATGCCACACTATTTTAGCTGCAAAACAAGGGCTTTAAATATGGAAAAATAGAGTTGTGGGGATTGGAAGCTATCGGGACTCAAGGAGATTAGCTCATTCTCGATTTGATGTCCTCTCATCTCATCTGTCTTACCAAAAATCTCTACAAGCTTCTCCCAAACTTCATTATATTAATCTGTCACAATAATCTAGGGACTAAACACAAGTCTCATCAAAGATTAATAACAATAAGGGATGAAAATGCTGTAATTGTGCTACAAAATGAGTAGTCGCTCTATATATTCACACAAAGAATGAGTAATACAATACAAGATCATGCTGCAATCTTGAATGACAAATCAATTCGAATTCTCAAGGAGGTCATTCGAATTGAATGAGTGAGTCTAGCTTAACTGAATGTAAGCCACTGTCAACACTAAAGTTAACCACTGATCAAAACCCTAATTGACTCAACTAAGCCCTAACTAAAGTTGGAGTGCAATAAATGACTGATTCTAACTGAAAGTAGCTCAGACACATGTCACAGCAAGCCAACCATCAAATGGTAGTGCATCAATGACTCCAATGAACCCCGATGAGGTTAACTGAAGTGTAACTGAACATCAAAAGTGGTTGGAGGCGCCCCTGTTGACTCCAGTTCATTAAATAATCAATTTAATGAAGGAGGGATCCTTCACTACTTTGTTTAACTGAGTGTAACCATCAGTTAGCAATATGGGCCATTAATGACACTTAGATCACCCCCGGAGTGCTCCAGTTAACCTCCTCGAATGTAGTAGAAGGATAAGTTAGCCTCCTTCACTGAAGGTAGGTGTGGGTGTGATCTAGATGATGTCATCTAGTGCTCCTCTGATGTTAATTAAGTCAATAATACTTAGGATAGTGGTTTAACTAGGCCAAATTGACCAAAATGAGTGTGTAAGGTGGTAAATGTCTCCAACACCCCCCTTAAGATATACTCGGGAGGAGTTTAGAAAACATAAAATGCATGAAAATGCTAGGGCCCCGATAAATAAGGCCATAGGTCACCCTGTACAGTACTGAAACTGAAAACAATGCTAAAAAACAAACTAAGAGATGAAAAGAGGGAAAACCCAGTGGGAAAAACCCCCCCTCAAGTTGAACACTGAAAGTAGTCTGATCACCCTAATGGACTCACCCCCAACAGTGAACAGAGGTAAGTGAACTTATTTTCTAAAAATCTCTTGGTGAAGATGTCTGCAATCTGCTCATCAGTCGGGAAGTATTGCACAATGATGGTCCTGTCATGCACTAGCTCCCTGATATAGTGCATGTGGATCTCTACATGCTTGGTCCTCTACCTGGTAACTGGATCTGTGGATATCTTAATAGCATTTTGATTGTCACAAAAGAGGACAGTGGACAAATTACTACCAAGATCAAACTCTGAAAGAATGCCTTTCAACCAAACTGCTTGGATGCAAGCATTCACCACTCCTCGATACTTGGCCTCTGCAGAAGATAATGCTATGGCAGCTTGCTTTTTGCTAGACCAGAAAATGGGGCCACCACCAAACATGAAAACATATCTAGAAGTAGACTTCCAATCAATAGAATCTCCTGCCCAATCAGAATCTGTGTATCCAACCAGCTCTTGCTCGGAGTCTACAGCATAGTGAATGTCGTAGGTCTTGGTTCCCTAAATATACTAGAGGATCCTCTTGGCTACCTTCCAATGAATATCATGAGGCTGCTGCATGTATCTTGATACAGCATTCATGGCATAACAGATATCAGGCCGAGAATGTGTCAAGTACAACAAGCTACCAATTAGCTGTCAATAGATAGTGCAGTCCATGGGAGGTGTGCTTTTTCCTTATTCAAGGCTGATCCTTGAAAGGAAATGGAATGGTTTAGGCCTACATTCAGCCATTTTAAACTTGAATAATAGGTCTGATATGTATTTGGACTAAGTGACCATTATCCCATCATAATTTTTCTCAATTTCGAGCCCCAAATCACTCATTTCAAATGCATTGTTGAGAGCAGTTTTGATGGCTGAAATGGAAGCAACTATGCTACCTGTGATCAGTAAGTCATCAAAATATAAAAAAATAATAATAAAATTACCATTATACTTATATATATACACATTTGGATCTGATCTACACCTTTGGAATTTTTGCGAGAGAAGGAAGGCATCCATCTTGGAATACCACTCTCTTGGGGCCTGTTTTAACCCGTATAGTGACTTCTTTAGCTTGCAAACCAAAGATGGATCAGAGATGTAGCCCTCAGGCTGCTTCATGTATATCTCCTCATGAATATCTCCATGTATAAAGGCTAACTTAACATCCATATGATGCACTTCCCAGTGCTTAGATGCTGAAATTGCCAAAACTAGGCGGATGGAGTCCATTTTTGCAACCGGTGCAAAAGTCTCATGGTAGTCCACACCTTGGACCTGAGAGAAACCTTTTGCCACTAGCCTTGCCTTATATTTTCATGTGCTTCCATCAGCAGCAACCTTGGTCCGAAACACCCACTTGCATTGAACCAATTTCCTTCCCAGAGGAAGAGAAACTAGCTCCCAAGTAGTGTTTTTCTGAAGAGAATTCATCTCTTCATCCATGGCAACTTGCCATCTCAAACCCTTTCGAGCATGGTAGTATGATTTTGGGTCTGAAATAATCATCAAATAACAATTTTTGGACAGAAAATTATCAAGACAAGAGATCGCAATACCCGCTCTTTGGAAATCAGACCGGGTTCTCCTTGGATCATCCGGATTTCCAATGTTATCTCCTGTGGAGGAGAGTGTCTGTCGGACCCATGTGGGAAGATGAATTTGTACTTCAGGTTCTGATTCATCATCTGATGTTTGTTGTACAATGATATCAGAAATCAAAGGATCCAAATCAGGGTCATTACCCCCAATTTCATCATCCAAATATTCAATAGAATAGGAAGGAAATTTAGCAGTTTTCTCCTTCACTAGTTCCACTTCCTGAAGAGGATCATCAAACTTGACCCTCATTTCAATGATGATCTGTTTTATTTTGATATCTAGAAGCTTGAAACCTTTTGATTCATTAGGATACCTAATAAACAGAAATTCTATGCTTTGTGGTTGCAAATCCCTTCTTTTATCAAGTGGAATTCGGGCCCATGCAGTGGACCCAAACACTGGCAGGTTCAACACATCCGGCTTGTGTCTGAAGTATGCTTCAAAGGGGGTCTTCCCTTTCACAGATGAGTGTGGCACTCTGTTATGAATGTATGCTATATCATGCATGGCTTCAGCCCACAAATTTGCAGCCAACTTCTTTGATTCCAACATACAGGTGGTCATCTCCTTGAGAGACCAATTCTTCCTTTCCGCTACACCATTCTGTTGGGGAGTGTAGGGAATTGAATGTTGGAACTGAATACCACTTTGGGAGCATATGTGTGGAAACTCATTACTAACATACTCCCTACCATTATCATATCTCAATATCTTGATCTTAATCCCAGATGCATTCTCGATCAAGCCCTTCAGTTCAAAGAATTTTTCACATACTTCAGACTTCTTTTTGAGAAAGAAGACCCATGTGTACCTTGAAAAATCATCAATAAAAGTTAGAAGATACCTTGTTCCATTCATCAATGTTACAAGCATTGGACCACTGATATCAGAATGTATTAGCCTCAATATGCATGTAGCTTGTTTTTCCTTCCCCCGATCGAACTTGTGCTCAGGGTGTTTTCCAACCACATAGCCCTTGCAAATTCCAGTGGTTTCCTTGATGACCGGGAGGCCTTCAACCATGGAGTTTTTCTATAATTGTTGCAAATATTTGAAATTTAGATAGCCAAACCTCTCATGCCACATCCTACTAAATTCATTGCCATGAGTTAGCAGAGCGGTGGGCTTTGCATCTGCCATAAAGTGGGAAAACTCACTGGGCTTTTGCATGATGGTTTCCAAGACCTTTAGAAACAAGTTTCTTGGATGCAAGTTCTGTTATCTCAACATCATTTGGGATAAAATATACTCTCTTAGGAACTCCTGTATGTTTCATCTGATAGACACTAAGGAGATTTGATGCCAGAGACGGTACATACAAAACATTTGAAAAATAGCCATTCTCAAGATTAATTGTACCTTGTCCTTCTGAAATGATGGTGGAGTCATCTCCCATGTGGATGGGGATGGATTTGCAGGTCTACAAGGATGAGAAGGAGTCTCTTTCAGCCATCATGTGGTTTGAATCTCCAGAATCAATCAAGAGTGCTTTGGACTTCGAAGTGCTTTCGATGAGGGCATGACCTCTTTCATGTTGTGGTTCCCGATCTTGTTGTTCTCTCCTCTGAAATCTTTCTGAAAGATTGATGTGATTTCTCTCAAGGAGAGAGGTAGCTTCATCAAGATTCTTCTTCATGCAGGCATGTTTAGGGTGAAAGCCCTTCCCACAGTATGAACACTTGACTTTTTACTTTCCATGATGCCCTTTTCCTTTGTTCTTCTTTGAGCTGGGAGACTCATCATGCTGCTGGTTTTCAACTTTAGGCTTATGAGATTCAAATTTAGTTTTTGGGTTCTTATGCTGCTTTCCTTTACCCTTCAGATCTTTGGGCCCCAAGACATGGAGGGCTTGATCACACGAGGATTTGATGATCCCCATCTGGACAAGCTTATCATGTTCACTTGTTAGGGACTCAATGAAGGCATTGAGTGTAGGCATCTTCCATCCATGGGTTGTGAGCTTCCCCACAAGGAATGTAGAGACAAAAATTGAATAATTAGCTCCAGGTTTGGAGAGTATGGCGAGGATGAGCTGATCATCCTCCTTATCCACTTTGCATTGCTTCAACAATAAGACAATGTGCTTGAACTTTGTGAAAAAATCATTCAAGGTCTCGAAATTGGAAGGCTGAAGAGACATCAATTCATTTTTGAGCTGTTAAACTCTCAAATCATCCTACTTTCCATACAGGGTTTCCAATTTGTCCCAAATTTCCTTTGGAGTCTTCAATCCCAAAAGATGGAAAAGAAGATCCTGGGAAACAAAGAGGCACAAGAATCCAAATGCTTCATCCTTCTTGTTCAAGAATCTATATTTGTCTATTGTAGAACCAGGCTCTTCTTCAGTGTCCATGGTGACCCTATAGAGTCCTCTAGAATTTAGCTAGATCTCCATGTCTCCTTTCCATGAGTGGAAATTGAACGAAGTCAAAATATCTACGGAAGAATCCATCTCAATCTGTTGGAGCGAATGCTTTCACCTGTTAAAAACCTGAAAATCACAACAAAAGGGGCAATGTAAGGTCGGACAGCCTGCACATTTTAGGATTTCATCAAACCCAGCATAGTCAATCAAGAAAGCTTGATCAACAAGTTCCTTACTTTGGGTATTAAGTGGTAAGCCTTGGCTTCTAGTGCAATGCTGGATTTTTGAACTATTACTCAATTTTCATGCAAGATCTGTCAAAAACCTTGTTTTTTAGAGATCTAAGCTTCGTCCTTCCATGAGCTCTGATACCATATTAATTTGTCACAGTAATCTAGGGACTAAACACAAGTCTCTTAAAATATTAATAACAATAAGGCATGAAAATGGTGTAATTGTGCTACAAAATGAGTAGTTGCTCTGTATATTCACACAAAGAATGAGTAATACAATACAAGATCATGCTGCAAGCATGAATGACAAAGCAATTCAAATTCCCAAGGAGTTCATTCAAATTGAATGAGTGAGTCTATCTTAACTAAATGTAAGCCATCGTCAACACTAAAGTTAACCACTGATCAAAACCCTAATTGACTCAACTGTGCCCTAACTGAATTCGAAGTGCAATAAATGACTGAGTCTAACTGAAAGTGGGTCAGACACATGTCACAGCAAGCCAACCATCAAGTGGTAGTGCATCAATGAATCCAATGAACTCCGATGAGGTTAACTGAAGTGTAACTGAACATCAGAAGTGGTTGGAGGTGCCCCTGTTGACTCCAGTTCATTAAATAATCAATAAATCATCAATTTAATGAAGGAGGGCACCTTCACTCCTCTATTTAAATTATTGTAACCATCAGTTAGCAATATGGGGCATTAATGACACTCAGATCACCCTCGATGTGCTCCAGTTATCCTCCCCGAATGTAGGAGAAGGCTAAGTTACCCTCCTTTACTGAAGGTAGGCATGGGTGTGATCTAGCTGATGTCATCTAGTGCTGCATTGATGTCAATTAAGTCAATAATACTTAAGATAGTGGTTTAACTAGGCCAAATTGACCAAAATGAGTGTGTAAGGTGGTAAATGTCTCCAACACATTAAGTGATGTCAATCCAGCAAGATGGAAGAGGAGGTCTCTTGCAAAGCTCAGACACAAAAGACCATAGGCCTCATCCCTCTTGTTGTGCCATTTGATTTTCTCTGCGGCTGCATTGGGATCTGCCTCAGTTTCCATAGTCACCTTGTAGATACCTTTCACTCTCAACAATATCTCCATATCATCTTTCCACTCAAAGAAATTGAATGGAGTCAAGATGATCGTCTGAGATTGGTCCATAGCTCAGAAACTGTGCCCTTCCGTCAACAAAATATGCTCCCAGTCAAGATTTCAAACCTGAAATAGAAATATGGAAGGATATAAATTGATCTACAAAGCCTCTGATACCATGTGGAAATTGAACCCAAGAGATAGAACAATTAGGCAAGTCAAGTAGGCAAGCTAATGAGGTATGGAAAGACAACTCATACATGCTTTTATTAGGAGAAAAGGAGGGAGTATGATGTGGGCAAAAAATAAGTCAACTACACCTAGTCTAGATTTTCCTTTTGCCTTAAATCTCAATAAAACAGGCAGCTTTTCAGAAAAAATAGATATGCTATTTGGAGGATTTGGAATAAAGCAGACATGCTAAAATGGGTTTCCAGGATGTTTCCCAAGTGCTCCATGACTCATTTTTAGCATGCATTGACTTCTGGGACATGTAGAAGGCAACTAGCATAGAGTGGAATCTAGGAAACTAGGTAATAAGACAAAAATGATTTAATTAATGTCTAAGGAAGGTAACTATGGGTTGATTATTCTAACATTTAGTGGAATTCTCAATAAAACGGTGATAATAGCATGCATGGCCAAGAAATCTTCTTATCTCTTTTTGAGTTTTTGGAGAAGGAAGGCCAACAATTACTTCTATTTTCACAGGATCCACCTTGATTCCCTGGGAAGAAACATGATGCCCCAAGACTATACCTTCTATTAATAACATGTTACATTTCACATGACTAAGGGCCATGTTTATTTCTTGACATCGAATCAATACCTTCTCAAGGTTATCAAGGTCCTTTTGAAAGCTATTACCATAAGTTGTAAAATCATCCATGTACACCTCCACATAGTCATGTATAAGTTCAGCAAAAATTCCTAAAACAGCACGCTGAAACGTGGTAGGTGCATTACATAATCCAAACGGAAAAACTCTATAGGCGTATGTTCCCCAATGGCATGTAAAAGTGGTCTTATATTGATCCTCGGGTGCTATTAAAATCTGATTGTATCCGCTATACCCATCAAGAAAGGAAAATTATTGTTTGCTTGACAAGGTATCTAACACTTAATCAATAAAGGGCAAAGGAAAATAGTCCTTAAGAGTGGCCTTATTTAGTTCTCTGAAATGAACACAAATATGCCATTTCCCTGTGACTTTCTTTGGGACTACCATTAGAGGAGACACCCATTTACTGTCGAAGATAGGATAGAGGAAACCAGCATTGAGAAGTTTTTGTAACTCCTCTTTTACTATATATTTTAGAGAAAGATTCATTCTCCTCTAAGGCTGTCTCACAGGTGGAATGGTTGGATCCATGTAGATATGGTGAATACAGGTGTTAGGGTGTATAAATTTCATGTCAGTGTATTCCCATGCAAATTCTCCAGGTTGCATTTTAAGGACCTTAAGCAATTGTTCTTCTTAACTCTTGGTTAACCCTGCATTTATGTGTAAAAATTTCTTAGGGCTAACTTCGTAGGCACAGTATAAGACCCTATGTGTTATTCAATTGCAAAGACACATGGTGTTTCTTTGAATGTTGAGAGAGCCATATTCTCTTGAAACTCATCTCCAAATATTTGATCAAATTGGGCAAAAGACTGCGGAAAATCTAGACAAGTTGTGGAAGAGACAAACTAGTTTAATACATTCTCAGTAGTTTGCTCATGAAGTGCCCAGGAATAGTCACTAGGAAGGGAAAGTTCATAAAAGTTCCCATCCCCAAAAGGACAATCTAACCACCACAAATTTTTAATGACTCATTTTGTTGGGGGTTATAAAATAAGTCTCTATTTAGACAACCCATTTGAAATGGTCATTTCCCCATCCCTACGTCCTATAAAGGTGTTAGCAATGGCTAACCGTGGTCTCCCTAAGATAATAACATGTCCTTTAGAAGGATCCTTTGATTCCATGACCATAAAGTCGACATGGTATTCCCATGAATATATTGATACAATAATATCATCCAGGACTCCAGCAGGTTTTACCCTGGTATGGTCTGCTAGTTCTAGGATTGAAGGGGTATGTCAGAGAAACTGTCCCAACTGTAAAACTTATAAAACTACGGTGGTCATCATATTAATGGTAGATCCTAAATCGATAATTGTATTTTCTATGGTGGTATTATTTACAATCACAATTACTACTAAGGCCTTTGGATTTGTATATTTTGCAATCCAAGATTGGTCTGTCATACACTCAGACATCTCTCCTATAACATGAATTGTGAGGGGGTATTTTTGCTTCTTTCCTAGGTGCTTAATGCATAGTTCCTTTATTACCTTGTTGTAAATTGGTATATCCTTAATAGCCTATAATAGAGGAATTTTGACATAGATATTCTTTATTTTGTTCATAATGTCATACTCGGGACGAACTACAGGTTTTTCTATTGCTAGTCGTTCCATAAATGGAGGAATCCTTTGTTCCTGAATGGGATGTTTCTGAGGATGGGTATGCATTGGGATCTTTGGAAAATCTACATCCTGCAGAATAGCATCATTCACGAATTCATTTGAATCTTCTTTGTCATTCTCTTCACGAATCATAACTGATGACTTGGGTCTGTCATTTACAACTCTTCCATATCATAATTGTATCTCATGTATAGGTACAGTCTAAATAACGTAGGATGGATGAGTTTGCAACTCAATTCTATTAAGAGTTTGAGTTGGCTTATAATTTGAATTAGGTATCGGTTGTGCATGTAACGATGTAGGTCGTGGAGGGTTTGTATTTTGGAAGTGATGAGGTTGTTTTGTAATAAGGGGAACTGGAGGCACAAACCATGGTAAAAATTATTGGGTATTGGCTGAGTGTTGAGGATACGGATGATTGGGTGCAGAAATAGGTGGTGGTTGGGGGTATGATTTTCCCCTCCACCCCTGTGGCCAATACTTTTGTCAAGTAAAATGATGAGGAGGATGCTAGGGTGGCCAATGCTACCAACTTGTAGTGTTCCATTGTTGCGGCGGTTGGTAAGGTTGGTAATAAGGTGGAGGTTGTGGTGACAAATTCTGATGTGGTGGCAGGTCCCTTGGTTGCCAAGGAGGCCTCCTAGATGTTTCACCAACATCCCCACTCTTTTATATGGCTTGCAACCCCGATAATGATGGGAAATCGTCCGTTGGATGCTCCTCCATACAGATGTGACATACAGAGATGTTGTTTAAAGAGAATTCTTGTTGGGGATGTTTAATTCTACATCTTGGACAGAAAATACTCATTGTTGCTCATTCCTCCTCTTGCACTTTCTTAGCTTGTAACGCATCTAGTTGCGAACCCATTGCTCCTAAAATATCAGTTTTCAAATTTTCCAATAGGTTTCCTAATTCCATCCTTGTGACTCCTCCTGAACTGGGAGTATTTCCTTTTAGATTTTTATTATAAGGATCTTGAAGATTTCTCCTGACTTTCCCCCTACTCCTAGAGTAATTTCTACATATCTCCCCAATTTGTGCAAAATATTTGTGAGATATATCACAAAATGCCATGAGATTGAGGTTTTCTATTAGGTCTTTTGAGATCCATTTAAGGAAGAGTGTTCATACTGCATCTTCTTGAAGGTCGTTATGTTTAGATTTATGTAATGTATAGATAAATATTTTGAGATAGTCTTCCAATCTCGCGTCTTCGAGTTACTGTATCTTAAAGATATCGTTTCAAGAGTCTCTTGGTTTTCAATACTCTTAGTATTTCCATAACAATGTAGTTTTCATATCCTCCCAAGTCCTGATACTAGATTCTCCTAATCACATGAACCATCTTAAGGCAGAGTCTTTCAATGTAGCAAAAAAAATTTTAATTTATGGGCGTCTTGTAGATAGTTACAAATTCTATAGAGGATGTCAAACTCGAAAAAAATGTGTTTGGGTCTTCATTACTTTTCCCATAGAAAGTAGGTAAGGAGGAAGGAGGGATGTTCTTCATATTTATATCTTGTGCAAGGTCTAAAATAGGGAACTCGAAGGTAGTCTCAGTTTTATTTTATCCTTCTCCTTCATAATTTCTAACCTCATCATTATCTCCATTCTCTCCCCGTCGCTCCATGTAGGTTTGATTCCTAAAGAGTGTGTACCTAGGGGGATCCTTTCGAGGTGATAATGGTCCATCCCAACGTTCTTTTTTGGGGGAGATATTCCTATGATCAGCTAATTTTTTATTAGATTCTATAGGAATGGTAGGTGCTATTGTGGAGGTTTTTATTTGTGAAATAACTGTATTTGTTGAGCCACCAAAGAAGGCTTGTACCTGGGAAAGACCAAGGAAATCAACAAAGTTAGGATCCCCTACTAATGAGAAATTTGTATTGTTAGGTTTCTGCACTAGTGGAGGGTTGAGGGTTTCCAAATATTGACCCTCTTGAATTTCTTCAACAATGGGATCCTTAGGACTTCCCGCCATGATTTCTTCCCCATCTATGGTTTCTCCTATAAATTATTTAGGTTTCCAAGTAGAACTACTTCCTATTTAGGTTCTCTGATACCTTTCTACTGAGTTAGTGGTTGGGGTATTTCATCCCCCATAAAGTTTAGTAGGTATTTTAATAAGGTTTTGAGAATTAGCTCTAACGTATCTACCCTTAGAATCTCTAGGTCTTTTCACGAAAAACTAAATTAAAGGGGAACCTATGCTACTAATACTACTACTACTAGATTTGGGGGCGCCTGTTATAATCGATGCGTAGGTTCTTACCTATCATCTTACCACTCCCCTGCCACCAGCCTATTACTAAACTTCATAAGGGAATTCTACTTATTCTACCTTGCTGAACAACTCCCTGGCATTAGTTCCAAAAATGTTGGGTGTTATAATGTCTTGATTAATTCACCTAATATTTAATTATCGATCGAGGTTGGTAATATTAGTAGTCCATGGGCACTTAATGGGTTTGGTGTACTGGGTGAGACGTAATTCATGAAGGTCAGAAAATTATCCTTGGTGTGTCCAGTCATTCTGCATTTCGTGCACCATAAGTCTTCATGGGATTCCTTACCCTTCTTGATGTCCTGAAGTTGTATTGTCATATTAGCCAACTATGACTAAATCTACACCATTCCTATGGCACCATCACCAATTGGCAAGGCTTCCAGATTCATTGCAAATTCTAGTGCTTTCGTCTACGACTTGATCTTTTGTAGCATCAATGGGCCTCGGATGTGTTGTAGTAGCACAGCAATAAACCACTCCTAATGCTGAAAATTTGACGTCTAGAAACTTACTTTAGTCATCAAGGTCTAAAACCGTTGGTCAAAGTCCCATACTGACTTTTCCAATGCTTGTTTGATTTCCTTGATCTTAGTGATACACTGTGGCTCAGATTTAGGTTTTCTGAACTCAGAGATCATTGCGGCTCATAAATTTTCAAGTTTTTTCTGTGGTGTTCCTGGAGGTACTATGCAGAACTTCATAAACCAATCAAGCACATGACCCCTTAGAGTCGTGGTCATCTACGCTTTCTTTAAGTCCACGTTATGAACTAAGCGAACCATCCAAACAACTTCACAGATGACCCAATAATGTTTTGGATCTTCTGCTCCATTTCCATTGAATGTGGGTAACTGAATATCCACTCTAGCAATTGAGTTGGCATTGGGTTTATCTAATGATTGATCAAGTGGAGGTGTTTTCTCTTGCGCGCTAGTCATTGTGCTATCACTATTAGTATTAACAACTCTTTCAGGAGACAAGGCTCTATACCTTACCTCTAGAGATACTCCTGGTGTGATGTAATTGTGTCCAGACCTTGGTGTCTCATCAGTCTCTTCAGAGTCTTCTGCTCCTTTCGAGATCGGGCTATACTTCTCCTCTTCATTGCAAGACCTTTCATCTACTTGCGACTGAAGTTCATGTTCACTCTCTTCGAACAGACTAGGAGCTCGTCGACCTTCCTCTACCTTTATTCTCTTCCCTGATCTAAATCTCCTTCCACTCCTTAGGAATCTAGCTTCTAGTTCAGGTTCTGTACTTCCTGGGAACATCTCAACTCACCGTTTCCCATTTTCTTGATAGGTCGTCTACGATATAGCCTTCCTCTGGGGTATGCAACTCAACTACTCAACTACAAGATACCCTTCTCATAAACGAGCATCTTGATCCATGTACTGATAGACAACAAATACCTTCTTCGGGGTCCTTGGAAAAAATTTCTTTCAGCCTCACTATATGAGGTTATAGCCTGTACTACAAACTCAGTAATATATCCTTGCAAACTATCGTCAACCCAAAAATCAATAGCTCTAGAGATGGTGTTACTTACACTGGTTACTTTGCACACCAACTGATCACTCCACTCAACTATTTCTCTTCTCTGGAAATTTGTCTGCCTTCTTCCCAATCTTGACAGCCACTTGCGTAGTACAATGGGAAACTCTACAAAGAAGATCTCATGAATATCCGAATATATATATTCGTCCACCCAGTTTTCTCCGCTCAACTGAGATCCTCCGCTCTCTTCTTGCGTGAATGCTAGCGTCTTAGACTCCTGCCAGTCCTCTATCTCATTCTTCGTCGGATGCCACAACATTTCCCTCGAATCAAATGGTTAACGGTACCAACAATGGAACCATTTTTTGGCCTATGTCTCCTTCTTGTCTTGACCCATGATTCAATCAACAACATAAACCAACAAGACAGAAAAATACATTGGCCTAACAGAGCAAGCTCAATCGGCAACGCCCGCGAGGCAGGCGCAATCTCCCCCGAGATATATTAATGGGTAACTTCCAGAACCATGTTTCCGCAGTTGGCAAGGGATTATAGTCCCTTGGCACGTGGCCAAGGCGCTCAACAAAAATGATAGGATGGATTCCTTCACTCTGCGACAGTGGCACAACCACGTGCCGTAGGTCACCAGCATGACATGCCCTTGTCCTTAAACTTTAGCAACTAACATAACTATGCGACATAGCCAATTCCTTACACTCTAGAGATAGTGCACGACTTATGTTATACTTAGCATATTAACCTTGAAATCATACTCAACAGTTAAACAATACTTTTAAATAGTCATTCATTCATATGGAGACATATATTGAACAACAACTGTAATTGTAATAAGGTATATAAGCAAACATTCACATAAACTTTCACCATTCCACAAAATTCATCCATATAAAATAGGAAATAACATGGAAACCCATCTGAGAAAAACCACCAAGGTGCTCTTCATCTGGCATGAGAAATATAGGTAGCACCTTATAGCCTGCAACTTCCAGACTATTCTTAATATATGTCTTTTTTACTCAATATTCTTTCTCTCATGCTCTCTGGTTTATTGCTTCTATCTACTCGTGACTAATCTACGCACATCCTGGATCAAATCGTCTACTTTACTAGTGGTCTGCGCACACAGCTGCTAGATCTGCTGCTCAACACCCTTCTACTTATACCAGACTCTCCTCTGAGTCAACTACTGAATCTAGCTGAATCTAATTTAATCTTGTCTAAACTCATCTAACAACAACAATACTGAAGCTAACCCTTATACAAAACGGGTTCCTCCTATTTATACTAATTACCAGACCACGCAGGGTCAACTAAGTACTACTCAGTTATTACAGACTCAAGTAGCTACAAAATATCTTTGTTACATTCATTTTTAGCCCATGTCTAGCTGAAAAAGTCCTACATCCATTAAACAAAGCCTTAACTAGCCGTGAAAATGTCCTTCAGCTCATATGTACCAATCATCACTATCCGCAAAACTGTCCTTCTATATTTTGTTGATTCGTCCTTCTTGTTAGAAAACAGGACCGCAGAGCAATAACAGATATACAGTTAAATCAATAAACAAGATGCAAAACACATTAAAACATTACAGAGAGACACAGCTATAACGTGGTTCACCCAAACGATGGGCTACGTCCACAAAGAAATTTCTAGTCCTTTTATTACAGTCTAGAAAGATGTATGGATACAACTTGCAACAAGACCGCTGCACTTCCTCTTCACGCTCTCACAGTCTCTCTTCCAATACAATACAATACCATACTCAATCATTTTACAATGCTTTCTTTTATAGGGGAAATACAATGGGAAAATTCTAGGGTTAACCCAATACCATGGGTCTGCAAAACTGTTGGCCAACACATATCCCAAAAAAAATTCTCAAGGGCTCCACCCCCAAACCCCCGTTTCTTGGGGGCACTTCCCCCGAATCCCAAGGAAGGGGGAATGAGTGTACAGTACACTTGGGGTACAAACACAACTGAATAATATCTCTGGATCTGGAAGATTAGGCTCCACAACCAACAATCTCCCACTTGGATACTAATCACAGCAACTCCACCGCTACTGCACTTGCTGGACTATGCTCTGGACCTTGGACTTGGAAAATTTCTTATTTTCACCTTCAAGCTTAAAGGCCAACAAAAACCAAGTAGGAACTCAGTTTCTCTCTAGTTACTCCTTTTGTCAACATGTCTGCAAGATTCTGTCTAGTGTGTATCTTTTCCAGTTTTAACAGTTCTTCATCTAGAACAGATCTTATGAAGTGGTACTTGAGCTGTATATGTTTAGTCCTTGAATGAAAGGCTGAGTTATTTGCAAGATGAATGGCACTCTGGCTGTCACTCTATAGCCTACTATTCTCCTGCATCTTACCCAATTCTTCCATGAACCTCTGCAACCAAATCATCTCCTTACTAGCCTCTATAACAGCAACATACTCTGCTTCCGTTGTTGAAAGTGCAACAACCTGTTGCAGTTTTGAAATCTGACTTACTGTTGTTCCACCCATAGTAAACACATACCCTGTGGTGCTCTTCCTGATATCTTTATCACTAGCCATATCTGCATCAACATATCCCTGTAGAATAGTGTCTGAACCTCCAAAACATAATGCATGTGAAGTGGTACCCCTCAAATACCTGAGAATCCACTGTACTGCTTTCCAGTGCTCTTTACCTAGATTATGCTATACCTGCTCTCAACTCCCACTGCATGTGCAATATCTGGTCTTGTGCACACCATGGCATACATCAAGCTTCCAACCACTGATGAATAGGGAATCTTGGACATGTAATCTATCTCTTCCTATGTCTCTGGACACATATCCTTTCTTAGTTTGAAATGGATAGCCAAAGGTGTACTGACTGGTTTTGCATTCTAAATTCTAAACCTCTGCAACACCTTTTCTATGTACTCACCTTGAGACAACATTAATTTGTGATTTTTCATGTCTCTTGTTATTCTCATACCAAGGATTTGCTTTGCAGCACTCAAATCCTTCATCGCAAATGATTTAGCTAGTTTTCTTTTGAGCACATTTATATCCTGCATGTTAGAGCCTGCAACAAGCATGTCATCCACATACAATAACAAGATAATATATCTTCCATTATCTAGCCTCTTGAAATAAACATAGTGGTCAGAATGACATCTATCATAACCTTGTTCTGTCATAAGCTTATCAAATTTCAAATACCACTGCCTTGGAGCTTGCTTAAGGCCATACAAGCTCTTCTTCAACCTGCAAACCAAATTCTCCTTCTCTTAGACCTCATACCCTTGTGGCTGATGCATATAAATCTCTTCCTCCAAATCCCCATGGAGAAAGGTTTTTTTTGCATCTAACTGTTCAAGATGCAAATCTTCTACCACCACTAGACTTAAAATAGTTCTAATTGAAGTCATTTTAACAACAAGAGAAAATATTTCATCAAAGTCTATACCTTTCTTTTGTGTAAACCCCTTTACAACAAGTCTAGCCTTGTACCGCTTCTTGCCTCCATCTTCTTCCTTTAACCTATAAACCCATTTATTCTGCAATGCCCTTTTTTCTGCAAGCAACTTAAGCAAATCCCAAGTCTGGTTTCTTACCAATGAGTCCATCTCCTCATCCATGCCTTGCTCCCACTTCTTTCTAGTTTCTAGCTGCATTGCTTCTTCATAACATTTTTTTTCACCAGAATCAATCATCAATAAATAATACAGTGAAGGAGAGAATCGTTCAAGGGGTTTACTTAACCTGGTAGCCTTTCTTACAGTTGCAGGAGTTTCAGGTACCTGCTATTGCTCTTGATATTTTGGTGCCTTTGGAACTTCATTTTCTTTGATTTCATCAAGCACTGTGTACTCTGTGTTTTCCTTTTCTTCTTTCTTTCCCTACAACTGATCTTTGTACATGACCTTTTCATTGAATACTACATCTCTACTCCTAATTATTTTGCGATTTTTAAGATCCCATAAGCGATAACCAAAATCATCAACCCCGTATCCAATAAAGGTACATTTCTTGGATTTAACCTCAAGCTTTGTTCTACCATCTTTATCAATATGGACAAATGCTTCACAACCAAAAGTTCTTAGAAATGAGTATTTTATCTGTTTACCTGTCCATGCCTCCTCTGGAATGCCACCATCCAAAGCGCTTGGAGGCCTTCTGTTTATTAAATAAACATCAGTGTTTACAGCATCAGCCCAAAACTGTAAGGGAAACCTTGCATGCAATCTCATACACCTTGCATGCTCCATGATCATACTGTTCATCCTTTTTGACACACCATTTTCTTGTGGTGTTCCAGGGACTTTCTTTTCTCTGTGAATCCCATTGTGTGAACGGTAACTTTCAAACTCCTTGCTGCAGTACTCACCTCCATTATCATATCTGAGACATTTCAACCTTTTTCCTATCTCATTCTCATCCAAATCTTTCCACTTCTTAAAAGTATCAAACACATCAGATTTTTGTCTAATGCAATAAACCCAAGTTTTTCTGGTTGCATCATTAATAAAAGTAACATAATAACGAGAGCCACCAAGAGATTGTACCTGAGCTGGTCCCCATACATCGGTATGGCCAAGCTCTAACTTTTCACTCTTCTTTTGTTTCCCAACCCTGAGAAATCTAACTCTCTTCTATTTTCCATAAACACAGTTCTCACATAATTCCAAACTTACCTGCTTCAGATCTGGAAGCAGTTTCCTTGAGTGGAGTGTTGACGTAATTGTAACTTTGGAATGTATTCACTTGTATTTATTATCTATTGTAACCCAATGTTTATTCCAGGATGTTCTTGTGTCATGTCATGACCCGATGTTCCTATCGAGAGGATCTATAATGTAAACAAGTCATGTCAAGTCATTGTGGGTAACCCTCCTATTGTCTAAGGGTTAAAGTCCCCGCAGTTCTGGGGCACTAGAGTTATTAGAATCTCCTAGTGAGGTCGGCCCTAGTATGGTTTTAGTCATGTCGAGAATTAGTATAAATAGAGAGGTGACCTCTCTATTTATCACACATCTCATACACACTCAGTTGTAACGCATGGCTGAGGAAGAGAAAGACACTGCGGCAAGAGGAAAGAGCTTACTATTGTCGGGAGATTGTCTTACTGTTTTTGGGTTTCACTTTGGCGCTGATTCTATCTCTAAGGAAGTTGCGGTGTTTTCTCCATTTATGGTTTCCCAGAGGAAAAACACTGTGTTCATTGTCTCTTGTGTTTGATTGTTGTGCTTGTTGTTTTCTCAGTTAAAGATCCTAATGATATGCTAGCTTAATGTTTAAAATCTAACATGGTATCAGAGCTAACTTGAGAAGAAGACACTGTGCAGCTACGGGAACTAGGGATTCCTATTTTGTGGATCTCTCTCCAAGGATTTTCAGCAAAAGTAGGGTGGAATAACTCTCCTCCCTAGGGCACATCTTTCTGTCGAAGCAGAATCCAATTCTGAGGTTTTTCAATTTTGGACCCGACACTGCTGCCAAAAATTAGGGCTTTTCACAGAAGTGGAATTTTTCAGTGAGCCCAGGCCTGGATTGATCTTCTCCCCAAAATCAAAGTTAGGGATCAAATTCAAAGCATTTGGTTGGACATAACTCCAGAAAAGCAAAACCCTAATCTACTCCTGAACTAATACTACAGGATTTCAGCTTCAAATCCAGATCCGACATCTTGACCTGGAAAGATCTAAATCTTTTGTATTTCCATTTGAGGTTCTCAGTTAAGATGTCTCATTATACCAAGCTTGATGAAAATCTTGAGGGAGCTGATTACTTTCGAGCCTGGAAGTATAGGATCTCCCTGGTCCTGGAAGAAAATGAGTTGGACTCCTATATCCAGGAGGAGGTTCCAGTTCCAGAAGGAGATGAGGCCAAGGCCTTACAAAAAAAGAAGTTGGTTATGGCAAAGAGGATCATTGCTGATTCTATCAAGGATCACCTCATTCCACAGGTGTCCTCCCTCAAGACACCTAAAGCCATGTTTGATGCCCTAACCAAATTGTTTGAAGGGAAGAACATCAATCGGAAGATGACTCTAAGGAACCAGTTGAAGAATGTCAAGATCCTGAATGAGGAGACCATCTAGTCATACTTTACAAGGGTCTCCCAAATCAAAGAACAACTAGAATTTGCAGATGAAGAAGTGGAGAATGCAAAAATTGTGATGACAACATTGAATGGCCTCCCTAGGTTATGGGATTATTTCATCCAAGGAATCTGTGCTAGAAAGAAGTTGTTCAAGTTTAGTAGACTGTGGGAAGAATGCTCTCAAGAATAAGCTCAGATAGTTGCTCAAGAAGAAAAAATGGGAAGTGAAGATCAATCTCTCATAGTACACTCCAAGAAAGGAAGAAGGGGAAATCATCATCAGCAAGATAAGCATTCTCATCAGAAAAATAACTTTATGAGAAGGGATCCATCTAGACTCAGATGTTATACATGCGATGAAATAGGACACTTTGCTAAAAATTGTCCCAAGAATAAGAATGGATCCAATAAGAATAAGAACTCCAAAAGAAGACATCATGCTCACACTGTCGAGGATGATGATCCTCCCAGGAAGAGAGTAAAACAAGAAAGTGAAGATGAATATGTTCTGATCTCCTCTCTCACGGGAACTGTCACTCATGGAAGCAAAGATTGGCTTATTGACAGTGGGGCTTCCAAGCACATGACAGGTTTCAAGCAATCCTTTGAGAAACTATCCGAACATAATTCACCCCATAAGGTGAAGCTTGGGGATCACTACCAATATCCCACAAAAGGTAGTGGTGAATCCTCCTACAAGCTAGACTCAAGAAAATCTATAAAAATGAAAGATGTCTTGCTTGTACCAGGATTGAAGAAGAATCTTCTATCCATATCAGCATTAGATGCAAAAGGTATGAGGGTTGCATTTGTAGATGGCCAAGTCATCATGTGGCTAAGAGGAAAGACTATTGATGATGCAATAGTGATTGGAGAACAACAAGGAGGCTTATACAAGCTGAAGGGCCATCCAGAACAAGCTATGGTCCATGATAGAGTAGAGCCAAATGAACTTTAGCACTGAAGGCTTGCACATGTGTATTATAGAGCACTACCACTTGCAAGCAAAGCTATTGAAGGTCTTCCAGAAATTCAAGAAAAACATGAAGGGGTTTGCAAAGGATGTGCGAAAGGAAAGAATACAAAGAAGACATTTCTAAGTAGCAAGAGCAAGGCAAAAGGAATCTTGGAAATCATCCACTCCGATGTATGCGGACCAATGTCATCAAGCTCACTACTATGTTTCTTTCATTGATGACTTTTCTAGGAAGACATGGATTTACTTCATGAAGAACAAAGATAAAGTTTTCAGCAAGTTCAAGGAATCCAAAGCCTTGATCGAGAATCACACAGAAAAGAAGATCAAGACCTTTCGATCAGATAATGGCGAAGAATTCACATCAAATGAATTCAAATACTTATGCAAAGAATCAGGGATTAAGAGGGAGTTGTCCACTCCTTACAATCCACAACAGAATGGGGTTGCAGAAAAGAAGAATAGAACCATCATGGAAGCTACAGGAGCAATGCTTCATGATCAAGATCTTCCTATGCATCTATGGGCAAAAGCAGCCAGAACAACGGTGTATGTACAAAACCGTACTCCACACAGAGTACTCAAGAACAAGACTCCTGAAGAAGTCTTCTCTGGCAAGAAACCAGAAGTCATCCATCTCAGAATATTTGGCTTGCTGTCGAGTTTGAAATGAAGGACTTGGGTATGATGCATTATTTTCTAGGTATGGAGGTGTGGCAGAATGCGGATGGAATCTCCCTCGGACAAGGGAAGTATGCAGTAGAGATCCTGAAGAGGTTTGGGATGATGGACTGTAAGGCTATGGCCACACCTATGGCATCGAACTTGAAGCTATTGAGTGATGCTTCATTAGAGATGATTGATGCCATGATGTATCGTCATATGATTGAGTCCTTGATGTATCTGACGAACACAAGACCAGACATTTGCTTTGCTGTGAACACCTTGAGCCAATTCTTGACAGATCTGAGACATGTTCACTTGATTGCTGCAAAGCACATTCTAAAATACCTGAGGGGTACAATTGATTATGGGCTCAAGTACGAGGCGAATCAGAAGATTAACCTGGAGGGTTATGTTGATTCAGATTGGGCAGGTAGTGCCATCGATAGGAAAATCACTTTAGGTTGTTGCTTTAGTATGGGATCAGGTGTGATCTCTTGGTTTAGCAGGAAGCAATCCTATGTGGCACTAAGTACAGCTGAAGTAGAGTATGTCACAACTTGTTCAGCTAGTTGTGAGGCAGTATGGCTATGAAAGCTATTGTCTGATTTATTTGATCTCTAGATGGATGCTACTTGTATACATTGTGACAACCAGAGTTGCGTGAAGTTGTCAAAGAATCCAGTGTTCCATGACAAGTCGAAGCATATCGAGATCAAGTATCACTATATCAAGGATATGGTATAGAAGGGAGCAGTGAAGCTCCAGTATGTTGCGATGGAGGAACAGATAACTGATGTATTGATGAAGCCATTGGCTAGGGTGAAGTTCGAGTACTTCAGGGAGAAGCTTGGTGTTCTCCAGATCGAGGTTTCTTCCAAGGGAAAGTGATGAGACCCATAGCCATTCTGACATGGTGAGAGGATTGGTTCCTTCCATGGTCATATGTAAGGGCTGAGCCATTCTGTCATGGTGAGAGGATTGGTTCCTTCCATGTCAGATATGAGTGCTGAGATCCATAGCCATTCTGACGAGTAGGTTAGATATAAGGGCTAATCCATTCTATCATGGTGAAAGGATTGGTTCCTTCCATGTCAGATATGAGTGTTGGACATTCTATCGAGTAGGACAGATGTAAGGGCAATTGCCATTCTCCTGGAGAATGGAGGTACCTAGTCAATTACCAGGTAGCTCAGTCTAGGACTGGGGGCCATTATGATATGACAGTAGGATTGGTTCTTACAGGATCAGATGTGAGTGCACACCTTTTCGAACATACTTGTTGGATTGGTTCCTCGTATGTGTCGAATGTAAGTGCAGAGCCTTTCTTCAATCATTGGTTGATCAGATATAAGTGTTGATCCTTTCTTCGATCATTGGTTGATCAAATATAAGTGTTGTGCCTTTCTTCGATCATTGGTTGATCATAAGTAAGTGCAGTTCCTTTCTTCGATCATTGGTTGATCAGATGTAAGTGCAGGAGCCTTTTGGCATGGAGGATTGGTTCCTCGCATGGCCAAGTGTAAGTGCTAGGCCTTTCTTCGATCATTGGTTGATCAGATGCAAGTGTTGGGCCTTTCTGACAGGGTTGTGGGCTATGTTACCACATGGTAAGATGTGAGTGTTGGGCATTGCCTTTCTGATATGATTATAGGATTAGTTCCTACATGATCATATGTAAGTGCTGGGCGGGCCATTCTGACTTAAGTGTCAGATATAAGCACTGAGGAAGACCTACATGGAGGCTAGGCCTACATCCAGCATGAAAAAGGGTTGGCTCTATAGAACTTCCTGTGACGAGAAGAATCATGAGATAGCACCTGTAAAGATTCAGTATTGATGATCCAGCAGAGATGATCCAGATCGAGGGATCATCCAGATCCAGAGATGATGCTCTAGAGATGATCCAAATCGAGTGATGATCCAGATCCAATGATGATGATACAGATCGAGTGATGATCCAGATCTAGAGATGAAGATGACTTGAAGACGACGAAGACTTGAAGACGAAGATGACTTGAAGATGCAGATGACGAGAAGATCCAAAGAAGAAGACCAGTGATGAAAATTGTGTCAAGAGAATACCTTCCTAGTTAAGAGGGAGTGTTGATGTAATTGTAACTTCGAAATGTATTCACTTGTATTTCTTATCTATTGTAACCCAATGTTTATTCTGGGATGTTCTTGTGTCATGTCATGACCCAATGTTCCTATTGGGAGGATCTATAATGTAAACAAGTCATGTCAAGTCATTGTGGGTAACCCTCCTATTGTCTAAGGGTTAAATTCCCCGCATTTCTAGGGCACTAGGGTTATTAGACTCTCCTAGTTAGGTCATCCCTAGTAGGGTTTTAGTCATGTCGAGAATTAGTATAAATAGAGAGGTGACCTCTCTATTTATCACACATTTCATACACACTCAGTTGTAGCTCATAGCTGAGGAAGAGAAAGACACTGGGGCAAGAGGAAAGAGCTTACTACTATCGGGAGATTGTCTTACTGTTTTTGGGTTTAACTTTGGTGCTGATTCTATCTCTGAGGAAGTTGCGGGGTTTTCTCCATTTATGGTTTCCCCGAGGGAAAACACTGTGTTCATTATCTCTTGTGTTTGATTGTTGTGCTTGTTGTTCTCTGAGTTAAAGATCCTACTGATATGCTAGCTTAATGTTTAAAATCTAACATGGAGAATCTACATCCCCCTCTCACTCATGTGGCCAAGCCTATGATGCCACAGCATCGCACCTGTTTCTGTGGAAGCTACAGAGATAAAATAATTAGTATTATGAGGAAATAAATATAACGTACCTAACCTATCTCCCTTTGCTATTACCAGTGATCCTTTGGTGATATTCCACCACATTTCTCCAAACGTAGACAAACAGCCGCTATATCCCAACTACCCTGTTGAGATCAGATTTCTTTTCATAGCAGGAATGTGCCTTACATCCTTTAGCATCCATTCACTTCCATTATTTAACTTAATCCATACCTTACCCTTTCCAAAAAATTTACATGGTTCATCATCCCCCAATAAAACATGTCCAAAATCACCTTGAACATAATCATGAAAGAATTTTCTATGGGGTGTAGCATGACATGAAGCCCCTGAATCTACTACCCAGCAATCACTAGTGTTATCTAATGCAAGAATCAAAGCATCTTGTAACACATCACCTTCTACATTCGCTTCCTGAGTAGTCTCTTGCTGCCTCTCACCTTTCTTCTTCGGTGCTTGGCAGTCTTTCTTCAAATGTCCTCTCTTACCACAATTCCAGCACTCTATTTTTCTGAATCTGGACTTGGATCTTCCCTTTTTAGACTTGCCGTAATGTCTTGGGCTCCTTCCTCTCTCATTTGTCTCCCTCTGCTCTCCATGGTCAACGCATTCCCTGATGTCTCACATGTGCTTTTTCTTCGCATTTCCTCGCTAAGAATAACACCAACAACATCATCAAACTTAAGAGTGTTTGAACTAGGGACAAAGTTACTTACAACCATGACCAAGCTATTCCAGCTTTCTAGAAATGAGCACAAGATTAGAAGATCCCTAACCTCATCATCAAAGTTCACTTTTACAGAACTTAACTGACTAGTAAGTGTATTAAACTCATTTAAATGATCAGCAATAGATCCACCTTCTGACATATTCATATTAAATAAATGCTTCATTAAAAATACCTTGTTAGAAGCCAAGGGTTTTTCGTAGAGCTTACTCAATGCACTCATCACACCCTCTTTTGTTTTCTCTTTTAAAATATTGAATGCCATCGATGAAGCCAGTCACAGCCGTATCGTTCCTAGTGTCTTTCTATCAAGAACCTCCCATTCTTCATCCTTCATAGCCGTCGACTGTTTTGATTTTCCGCCCAACGATAGGTACAGATCCTTCTGGCACATATAGTCCTCCATTTTCATCTTCCATAACTGATAGTTTTGGCCGTTAAATTTCTCGACCCTAAACTTTCCTTCTTCTGCCATTGCTCCCACTCGAACCAAGAACCCTTCTTTCCTACAAGTTTACCAACCAAATAGACCTTTTGGCTCTGATACCAATTGTTAGAAAACAGGACCGCAAAGCAATAACAGATATATAGGTAAATAAATAAACAAGATGCAAAACACATTAAAACATTACAGAGAGACACAGATATAACATGGTTCACCCAAACGATGGGTTACGTCCACAAATAAATTGTCAATCCTTTTATTATATTCTAGAAAGATGAATGGATACAACCTGTAGCAAAACCTCTGCACTTCCTCTTCACGCTCTCACAATCTCTCTTCCAATACAATACAATGCAATACCATACTCAGTCGTTTTACAATGCTTTCTTTTATAGGGGAAATACAATGGGAAAATTCTAGGGTTAACCCAATACCATGGTAGTGTTTCTCCATGTTATCCTATAGGCCCACAAGGCCTCTGGGAGTCTATCTGCCAAATCCTTATGATATAAGTGAACGGTTTTGGTTAAGATGGCCTCTAATACTTTGTTGGTTGATTTTACCTGGCCATTAGCCTGGGGGTGATAAGGTGAGGATTTGCAATGTCAGATTCCATACTTCATAGTGAGTTCTTTCATTAACTTAGAAGTGAATTGAGAGCCTTGGTCAGTGACGATTTCTCTTGGCACACCAAATCGAGTGAATATTTCTTCATATATGAATTCTACTACCAATTTCTCTGTGGCCCTAAACAAAGCTTTAACTTCTACCCACTTGGTAACATAGTTTTTGAAAACCAGGATATGCTTCTTTTTTCGAGACATGGGAGAAATTGGTCCTACAAAATCTAGAGCCCATTTCTCAAAAGGCTCTATCGTGACCTAAGGCTATAAGGGCATCTGATCAGATGACGTAGGTCTACCCATCCTTTGGAAACTATCACATCCTTTAACATATTTGGCAGCATCCTTGACAATGCTCGGCCAGTAATAACCAGAGTGAAACACTTTGTATGCCATCTACTTATCAGAAAATGTCCTCTACATGGTCCATCATGGCATGCATGGAGGATATCTTTCATTTCATCCTTCCATACACATCGTCTAATAATAATATCTGGGCCATTATAAAAGAGATCATTATCAACCCAGTAATAGTTACAGCTCTAAACTATAATGTGACATTTCTCGGGCGGGGACAAGTGATTTGGTAATTTTTGAGATGCTAAATAATTGGCAATGTCTTCAAACCAAGGGGTTTGAACAGATACAGCAAATAGATGTTCATCAGGAAAAGTATCATCAATGGGTTTAGTACAGTCATCATGTTGAATACGGGAAAGGAAATCTGCTACTAAATTCTCTTTACCAGGTTGGTAAATGACGGTAATGTTAAATTCTTATAATAAACGAAGCCACTGAGTCACCCTACCATTGGTAATTGGTGTATTCATTAAAACTCTGATGGCAGAGTGATCCGTATGCACAAAAACTTCATATCCTATAATGTAATGGTGAAATTTATTAATAGAATAGACTACAACCAAAAATTCCTTTTCAGTAACAATACAATTCAGTTCGTCAAGGGTCAAATTCTTGCTAATAAAATAAATGGAATAAGGTGATTGGCGTTCTTTTTGGCCTAGGACTCCTCCAATGGCCGTATCAGAGGCATCAGTGGAATATGAAAAGGAAGGGACCAATCGGGTTCCCTAAGTATTCATGCCACTGATAGTTTAGCTTTTAAGATTTCAAAATCATTTTGACAAGATTTTGTCCATTGGAATTCTACATCCTTTGTAAGCAGCTAAAACATTGGTGCAGCTATTGTAGTGAAATTTTTATTTAAGCGACGATAATAGCCTGCATGACCATTAAAACTTCTTACCATTTTTTGAGTTTTGGGGGAGGGAATTCCGACAATTACTTCTATCTTAGCAGGATCTACCTTGATTCCTTGGGAAGAAACATGATGCCCCAAGACTATACCTTCTATTAATAACATTTTACATTTCTCATGACTAAGGGCCATGTTTGTTTCTTGACATCAAATTAAGACCTTCTCAAGGTTATCAAGGGCCTCTTGAAAGGTATTACCATAAGCTGTAAAATCATCCATGTACACCTTCACACGGTCATGTATAAGATCAGCAAAAATCCCTAAGATTGCTCACTGAAAAGTGGCAGGTGCGTTACATAAGCCAAATGGCAAAAATATATAGGCATATGTCCCCTGAGGGCATGTAAAGGTGGTCTTATCCTGATCCTCAGGTGCTTTTAGAATTTGTTTGTATCCTCTATACCCATCAAGAAAAGAAAAGTATTGTTTGTCTAGCAGGGTATCTAACACTTGATCAATAAAGGGAAAAAGAAAATAGTCCTTAGGAGTGGCTTTATTTAGCTCTCTAAAATAAACACAAATACGACATTTCCCTGTAACTTTCTTTGGGACTACCACTAGAGGAGAAACCCATTTACTGTCGGAGATAGGATAGATGAAACCAACATTGAGAAGTTTTTGTAACTCCTCTTTTACTATATCTTTTAGAGCAGGATTCATCCTCCTCTGAGGCTGTCTCACAGGTTGAATGTTTGGATCCATGTAGATACGGTGAATACAGGTGTCGGAGTGTATACCTTTCATCTCAGTGTATTCCCATGCAAATGCTCCAGCTTTATTTTTAAGGACCTTAAGCAGCTGCTCTTGTTGGTTTTTACTTAATCCTGCATTTATATGTAAAAATTTCTCAAGACCAACTTCATAAGGTATGGTATAGGACACTATATTCTCTTCAATTGAAAAGACACATGGTGTCACCGCAAATGTTGAGAGAGCCATATTCTCTTGAAATTCATCTCCAAAAAATTGAGCAAAAGACTGAGGAAAATCTATACAAGTTGCTGAAGAAACAAACTGGTTTAACACGTTCACAGTAGTTTACTCCTGAAGTGCCTAGGAATAGTCACTAGGAAGGGAAAGGTTATCAAAGTTCTCATCCCCAAAAGGACAATCCAACCACCACAAATTTTCAGTTATTGGTTGTGTTGGGGGGTATAGAATAAGTCTCTGTGTAAACAACCCATTCGAAATGGTCATTTCCCCATCCCTACATCCTATAAAGGCGTTAGCAGTGGCTAACCATGGTCTCCCTAAGACAATAGGATGTTCTTTATAAGGATCCTTTGATTCCACGACCATAAAGTCGACAAGGTATTCCCATGAAGCTACTGATACAATAATATCATCCAAGACTCCAACAGGTTTTACCGTGGTACGGTCTGCTAGCTCTAGGATTGAAGGGGTAGGTCGTAGAAACTGTGTCCCAATTGTAAAACTTCTAAAACTATGGTGGTCATCATATTAATGGCAGATCCTAAATCTATAAGTTTATTTTCTATGGCGGTATTATTTACTATCAGAGTTACTACTGGAGCCCATAGATTTGTATATTTTGCAATCCAAGATTGGTTCGTCATACACTCAGACATCTCTCCTATAACATGAATTGTGAGAGGGTCTTTTTGCTTCTTTCTTGGGCACTTAATGCATATTTCCTTTGTTACCTTGCTTTAAATTGGTATATCCTTAATATCCTGTAATAGAGGAATTTTGACACAGATATTCTTTAGTTCGTTCATAATGTCATACTCGAGATGAACTACAGGTTTTTCTATTGCTAGTCATTCCAAAAATGGAGGAATCCTTTGTTCTTGAATGGGTTCTTGCTGAGGATGGGTATGCATTGGGATCTTTAGAATATTCACATCCTGCAAAATAGCATCATTCACGACTTCATTTGAATCTTCTTCTTCCTCATTTTCCTCACGAATGATGACTGATGACTTGGTTTTGTCATTTACAACTCTTCCAGATCGTAGTTGTATCTCATGTACAGGTAAATTCAAAATAACATATGATGGAAGAGTTTGCAACTCAATGGTTTTAAGAGCTTGAGTTGGTTTATTATTTGGATTAGGTATCGGTTGTGCAGGTAACAATGTAGGTCATGGAGGGTTTGTATTTTGGAAGTGATGAGGTTGTTGTGTAATAAGGGGAACTGGAGGCACAAACCCTGGTAAAAATTGTTGGGTATTGGCTAAGTGATGAGGATACAGATGATTAGGTGTAGAGACAAGGGGTGGTTGGGGGTAGGATTGTCCCCTCCACCCCTGTGGCCAATACTGTTGCTGAGTAAAATGAGGAGGAGGAGGATACTGGGGTGGCCAATGCTGCCAACTTATAGTGTTCCATTGTTGAGGTGGTTGGTAAGTTTGGTAATAAGGTGGAGGTTGTGGTGACAAATTCTGATATGGTGGCAGGTCCCTTGGTTTCCAAGGAGGCCTCCTAGATGTTTCACCAACATCCCACTCTTTTATATGGTTTGTAACCCCGGTAACGATGGGAAATCATCTATTGGATGCTCCTCCGTACAAATGTGACATACGGAGATGTTGTTTAATGGGCATTCCCATTGGGGATGTTTAGTTCTGCATCTTGGATAGAAAATACTCATCGCTGCTTGTTCCTCTTCTTTCCTTTTCTTAGCTTGTAACGCATCTAGTTGGGAACCCATTGCTCCTTAAATATCAGTTTTGAAATTTTCCAATAGGTTTCCTAATTCCATCCTTGTAACTCCTCCTGAACTGGGAGTATTTCCTTTTAGATTTTTATTATAATGCTCCCGAATATTTCTCTCGATTTCCCCCCTACTTCTAGAGTAATGTCTACATATCTCCCCAATTTGTGCAAAAGGTTATGAGAGATATTGTCGAATGCCATGAGATTGAGGTTTTCTACCAGGTCTTCTGAGATCCCTTTAAGGAAGAGTGTTTGTACTACATCTTCTCTGAGATCATTATGTTTAGATTTATGTAATGTATAGATAAATATTTCGAGATAGTCTTCCAAGCTCTCGTCTTTGAGTTGTTGTATCTTAAAGATATCGTTTCGAGAGTCTCTTGGTTTGCAATACTCTTGGTATTTTCGTAAGAATGTAGTTTTCATATCTTCCCATGTTTTGATACTAGATTCTCTTAATCCCATGAACCATCTTAAGGCAGAGTCTTTTAGT
Source organism: Pseudotsuga menziesii (assembly GCA_001517045.1). Lineage (NCBI taxonomy): Eukaryota > Viridiplantae > Streptophyta > Pinopsida > Pinales > Pinaceae > Pseudotsuga > Pseudotsuga menziesii. The sequence continues at coordinate 843,134 of LPNX010881942.1, forward strand.
GTATTAGGAAAACATTTTAATTTATGGGCATCTTGTAGATAGTTATAACTTCTACAGAGGATGTCAAACTTGAAAAAAATGTGTTCCGGTCTTCATTACTTTTCCCATCGAAAGTAGGTAAGGAGGAAGGAGGGATGTTCTTCATATTTATATCTTGTGCAGTGTCTAAAATAGGGAACCCAGAGGTCTCAATTTGATTTTCTCCTTCTCCTTCATCATTTCTAACCTCGACATGATCTTCATTCTCTCCCTGTCGCTCCATGTAGGTTTGATTCCTAAAGAGTGTGTACCTAGGAGGCTCCTTTCGAGGAGATAATGGGTCGTCCCCACGCTCTTTTTCGGGGGATATATTCCTAAGATCAGCTATGCTTTTATTAAGGTTCTATAGGAATGGTAGGTGCTATTGTGGAGGTTTCTATCTATGAAATAACTGTATTTGTTGAGCCAACAAAGAGGGATTGTACCTGGGCAGGATCAATGAAATAAACAAAGTTAGGATCCCCTACTAATGAGAAAGTTGTATTGTTAGGTTTCTACACTAGTGGAGGGTTGAGGGTTTCCAAAGGTTGACCCTCTTGAATTTATTTAGCAATGGGATCCTTAGGACTTGCCACGAGGATTTCTTCCCCGTCTATGGTCTCTCCTATAAAATATTTAGGTTTCCAAGTAGAACTACTTCCTATGTGGGTTCTCCGATACCTTTCTGCTGAGTCAGTGGTTGGGGTATTTCATCCCTCGTAAAGGTTAGTAGGGATTTTAATAAGGTTTTGAGAATTAGCTCTAACATATCTACCCTTAGAATCTCTAGGTTTGTTCATGAAAAACTAAACTAAAGGGAAACCTATGCTACTAATACTACTGCTACTGGATTTGGGGGCACCTGTTATAATAGATGCGCAAGTTCTTACCGCTCCCCCGCCACCAGCTTATTACTGAACTTCATAAGGGAATTCTACTTATTCTACCTTACTGAGCAACTCCCTGGCAACGGCACCAAAAATGTTGGGTGTTATAATGGCTTGATTAATTAACCTAATATTTAATTATCAAACGAGGTTGGTCAACTTAGAGTTGACACAAACTATATGCAAAGGTAGAGGAGTTCCTAGGGTGTCGTGGAAATATTTTAACAAAGAAAAGATCGAAAAATCTTTCAAAATGAAAAACCGAGTCAAACTCCTATAAATTCAACTATGAAGGCAATTAGACTAGAGCAGTATCAAGTTATACTACTCTACTCTATAGACAATTACTGAAAAATAAAAATATAAACCATACTATTCTACTCTTTATAGTAAAACCTATTAATTAACTATTCAACTTCTTAACAATTTCATAAACTAACTATACAAGGAAGGATTATATTAGAAAGAAAAACTATACATGCAACTAACTGATGTACATGATGGTTCAAACTGAACTATCTAGTTCCACTATCCTTGAGTGTTCATATGCATTCACTGTGATTGGAACTGGAGGAGGAGTAGTGTCAAAATGGCTTTCAAAAGAAGTAAAGAAACTAAATGGAATCAAATCTAATTTAACTTCTACAACTATGTGCAAACTAAAGAACGTCCAATTACAAGTGATAGTAAACATGATGATTTATTCCATAAGCAAATGACTTTTAATTGAGAAACATGTTATGAACAACTGATATATCAAATAGGGAACAAGAATACAAAGAGAATCTATCTTATAAACAAGTAGACAATTTAATAAAAGAAGCAAGTAGAAAACTTAATAAAGATAACTCCTGTAAATCTTGTTCTACAAAGTAACCACACAATGAAAGAAACAGGTCCTACTGCTATGATCAATTTACAAGGTGCTAGTGTACTTTTCTAGAGTTTTTACATGTCTAACCCTAAACTCAATATACACAAGGATAAATCAAACCAAAATAATGATATAATTACCACACATTACAAAAGTATTGAATAAGGAAATCAAAGATAAAAGAAACAAAACAAAGCATATTTAGGTAAGATAAGAAAGTAAGGAAGGAACTTGATAATACTTTAAATAATCTAACCTAAGGTGCCAATGGTAAACATAACCATGATCTAATTACCACAGTCAAAACATAATAAAAAAGCCAAAGAAACAAGACTTTAAACAGGCTTAAAACAAATTGGGAATACTAAAGGTCGAACGAAGGGATGGATAACAGACTAGAAGTTGGGTCTGAATGACAGGCTGGACAGGCTGTTTGAATGATGGTCTGTATGGAAAAAACAATGTAAAATAGCCTAAATGATCTAATTATCAGCTGATTTTGTGCACATGAAAACAAAATGCATAAAGAACAGTAAATAGACCTACTTGGTGATCGAATTTAACGGCAAAATAATTTAAGCTAATTCATGATTATAAGGAAATTATTACCTATTGCATTATTAAACAAACTAAAATATAACCAAAGCAAACTTATAACAAGACAAGACTTAACAAAACTGAACCTACTGCAAATTGATTAAGATATTAAAGCAATCTACTATGTGTATTTGTCAACGTAAAACTAAATCATAAGCTGGAAAAGACTGGAAAGGAAACTAAAGGCAAACCTATGCGCACAACCAATTATTTTTAATATATGAAATAGAAACTATACTAAAAGTGTAATATAGATGATAGAAACTTCAACAAGCATACATTACATAAACAAAAGAATAAATGATTACAGTAATTTAATCACAGAAACAAATTGGAAATGAACCTACTTATTTGCGAGGAAAGAGATGACGAAAATACACACAAGAACGAAAACCATTGGTTGATGAGGGGCCCTCTTAGCAATCAGGGTGATGCTTCCTAAACACTTACACGAACAAGATCATATACACAGTAGGAATGTAACTTATATTAAAATGTGGAACAATATTACAGAGTTTCTCTAAAATTGACTACTTACATGCAAAAAATATCTATCTATGCTCTTACTTGGAGGCAGGTATAAAAAGTGTTTATAGGAATGAGTAGGTCGACCCTTTTAGTGGTCGACCGCTCCTAAAATTAGTCAACCATTATTACAAACAACTGATTGAATGCTAACACATAACGCTTCTCCTTCTTCCTCTCTCGTTGGTTCTCCATTGCGCGTGCTGTGGTGTGAGGATTCCCTTTGACGTGGACTGATGTCGTGGTGTCGAATAGAGAAGGCAAACTAATGAGCCTTGTAGAACAAAGGTCATTCTATCACCCAGACGCATGGACAACAAAAGAGTTGCAGACCGTTCTATCCTTTAACGCTTTGGAATATGCCATCAAACAATGCACGACTTGATCGATGAACTGGATGGTGAGTTGGATGCGAGTTGCACATATCTAGCATGATGCGTGTCCAAATGTGGGCTCATTCAAAGACTGTAACTTGCAAACAAATTCACACATATATCAAACGTGTTTTCAAATAGTATTGAATTTAACTAATAAAATCATGAAATAAAAATAGTAAACCAGAATTTGCATAAATCCAAATATATTCATACCTGAGGCTGAATGATAAGCTGTATGACAGAAATATGTCAAAAAGATGACAAAATAGATGTCAAAAAGTGTAATTTACCAGCTGAAAATGGTGACACAACTAGGATCAACACAAACAAGTGAAGGATCCTCTTGGAAACCTTCAAGTTGCTACATGTATATCTCCTCCTGTAGTTCACCATGAAAGAATGTACTCTTGACATCCATATGGTGCACTTTCCAACCTTTACTAGCTACAATTGCTAGAACTAGTCTTATTGAATCCATCTTTACAACTGGTGCAAATGTTTCGGTGTAGTCCACACCTTAGACTTGAGAATATCCCTTAGCAACCAATATGGCCTTGTACTTAACATTTGAACCATAATCAGCAATTTTGGTTCGAAAGAACCACTTTCATTGCACAAGCTTCGTCTTGGGAGGAAGGGGAACCAATTCCCATGTTTCATTCTCTTAGAGAGAATTGAATTCATCTTGCATTGATGATTTCCACCTTGGATAGTGACAAGATTCCTGATATGACTAAGGATCATATCCAATCATCATATAATAGTACTCAGCAATAGCACTTTTACTTGCATAGGAAGCATTCTGAATTTGAGATCTTGTCTTCCTAGGCTCTAGGGGATTTCCTGCCAATTCCCTTGCAGCTTGTATGATTTTTTCATCCCATTTGGGTCATGATGGTGACTCATCTACAACAATGTCATATGCATCCATATCATTATCAGAATTATCAGAAAATACATAGCTTGAATCATTACTTGCTTCATCAAGGTGTTGGGGAGAAGAGCATTCCCCTAATGCAAGCTCAAAATCTGGTATTGGTTCCTCTTCAAATTGCACACTCTTTTCAATGAAAGTATTTAGTGTGGATGTGTCAAAGAGATTATAACCCTTTGTGTTCTCACCATAAACAACAACGACACATTCCTTTCTCTGTGGTTGCAAATCCTTCCTCTTTTCGGAAGGAATTCGATCCCATGCTCTTGATCCAAAAATTCTGAAATTTGAAACATTTGGTTTATGGCCAAACCATGCCTCATAGGGATTTTTTCCTTTGACTGATTTGTGGAATGCCCTGTTATGTATATATGCAACACAATTGATAGCCTCGGCCCATATCGTGGGACTTAGATCTCTTTCCTCAATCATGCATGTGGCCATCTCTTTGAGAGATCTATTTTTCCTCTCTACCACACCATTTTGTTGTGGTGTGTAGAGAGTTGAATGTTGCATTTGAATGCCACATTCCTCACAAAAATGTTGCAGATTTTTGTTGACATATTCCTTCCCATTGTCATTCCTAAGTATTTTTATCCTATTCCAACTTTGATTCTCCACTAATGCCTTATAAATCTTCAATTCCTCAAATACTTCAGATTTCAATTTTAGGAAGTATACCAAGCAAAATCTTGAGTACTCATCAATGAAGGTGAGAACATACCTTGATCCACCATAGGAGGAAGTGGGTAGAGGACCAATGATGTATGAATGTACCAACTCAAGTGGTTGTGTGGCTTTCCTTGCCTTCCCCTTCTCATAGCTGCGCTATGGATGCTTCCCAACTACACAACCAATGCAAGCTCCATTTGAAGATTTGATTGAAGGAGGCCCTTCCACCATCTCATATTTGTGCAGTGCTTGAACATACTTGTAGTTCATGTGTCCAAATATTTCATGCCATAGCTTGGAGGTCTCATTGGAATGAGAGAGAAGCACTTGGTCACTAGAACTAAGGAAAAAATTCAAGAAATTGTACATCCTCTCTTGGTGGTATGCATACCCAATTGCCACAACTTGGTTTGATGAGATTTATGCAATCTCTACCAAGTCAGGAGCAAATGCTACCCTCTTTTCTTCTCTTGTATGAGTCATTTTATAGACTGACAACAAATTTGCTTCCAAATCTGGTACATAGAGCACATCACTGAAATAACCATGCTCCAAATCAATCCTACCAATTCCTTTGGTCTGGATTTCAAAGTCATCTCCCATTAGAATTGTTGGGCCACTATTCGAATGCATAGAGGAGAAGAGATCTCTGGTGGAAACCATATGTATAGATGCCCCTGAATCAATAATGAAGGTTGAGGAATTAGAAGTACCTGCTACCAAGGCATGGCATTTCTCTTTGTTGTCTGAACTTGAGGTGTCATCTTTCTTCCTTGCTCCATCTGGGACAGGGATGTTGTTTTTCTCCAACAGTTGCACTGTATGATCAATGCTTTTCTTCATGCAGGAGCTCTCTGAATGCCATCCCGTGTGGCAATATGTGCATTTGGTTTTCTCCTTCCCTTTCTTGTCCTCCTCCTTTGGAGGATTCGAGCCCCCATCACTGGTTTTGGGTTTATCAGGTTTCCTCTTTTCTGGCTGCTTCGAATTCTTTTCCTTCTACATTTCCTTGGAGGCATTCAAAACACCCATGGCCAAGTCTTGACCTTTAGCTTTGATGGTTCCCATTTGAACTAGATTTTCCTGCTCCTGGGTGAGAAATTCCATGGAGTTGACTAGTGTTAGCATTTGCCAATTTCGAAGTGTCAATTTGTCGAAATGAAAGGTGCTTACAAACACTGAAAAAATTGGGCCTAACTTCAAAAGGCTGGAAAGTATGAATTGATCTTCTTTCTTCCAATTCCACATTGCTTAAGCTGAAGTACTAGAGACTTGAACTTCGTGAAGAACTCCTGGATAGTTTCAAAATGCACTGGGCTCAAGCTTATGAGCTCGTTTTCAAGCAAATGTCCTCTGAATTCATCAGTTTTCCCAAAGAGTGATTCTAGTTTAACTCGAACTTCATTTGGAGTTGTCAAACTATCTATCTGAAATAATAGCTCTCTTGAAATACTCAGGCATAGCAATCCATAGGCTTGATCAAGTCTATTGAAATACTTAACTTTCTCTACAACAGAGTTTGGCTCCACTTTTGTTCCCATGGTAACTCCGTAGAGACCCTTAGATCTCAATTGAATAACCATTTCTTCCTTCCATTCGAATAAATCAAAGGGGGTAAGAAAGATGTGGTTTGATTCCATTTTTGCTTGCACTAATGGTGAGAATTATGTTGAAAGTCCTGCAAAACACTCAATTTTATCTGGAATTTCTCTAAAAAATGCAACTCAAACACTCAAGATTGATCTACAACTCCCTCAATTCCACTCAATTGTGATACCATGTTAAAATTTTGATCTACAACAATATCTAGGAGCCTTAGAGAAACTCACAAATCGAATTACTTGCAAAACCAACAAAAAAAGCATGAAAGATGAACAATTTTACATACACCGTGTGAATAGAAACTAGATATTATTTGACTGTCTAACATGTAAATATGTTAAGAAAGGGTATATATTACGTCTGGTTCAATTCTAGAGGCTTTGGAAGCCAAATATGAGTGTACATGTGAAACTGGCCAAATTGGCCTCGATCCCCCTTAGGTGGGCCAAAATCGCTCCAACTCATCCCAAATGGTCACTAATGGTGGTGTGGATGTGGCTGAAGTGTGCTGGAGCAATCATGACTCCTTAGCATGCGTGGGTGTGGAAAATAAGGTGAGTGGGAGGCTCAAGGTGGGCATTAAATTCTCCAAGAGTCCAAAATTTGGGCTAAAATCCCCCTAACACTCCTAGTGAACCACAATTTCCCAATTCAAGGAATGGGAGCGCACTTGTCATTAATGAGGGCACACATGTGGAGTTTGATTGAGCTGGAGCGCTCCTGTAGGTATAAAAGCAACAAATTAACTGGTTTTTATGCTGGATTAACTTCCCTAAGTCCAAACTATAACATATCAATGCATAAATACAATTAAAATTGGCTAAGGCTTTAGACTCAGGTACTAAGTGATGGATTAGTGTTCTAACATTTTGTTATAAATGTTTTTCAATTGATTTCCTCATATTATCACTTTTTTTATGTTTTGAAATTTCCTCTATATAAGTGTTCTTGAGTCATTTAACTAGCATAGACTACAATAAACATTGCTTATTAAAAATATATAAAAGAGAAATGTTCAAATTTTGAATATTGATACATTTTCAAATAAAAAAATAATTTATTTTAATCCATCAACCATGAAAGGTTCAATATATCATATTCTTTCTAAATAAAATAAAACTTTACCCTTTAAAAAAATTGATTTATTTTAACCTCTCAATATTGAAAAGTTCAATATATCATAGTCCTTCAAAATGAAATAAAACCCTACCCTTCCAATTTATTCAAATTTATAAAACTTTAATATATTAAATAAATATACAAAACTTTTATTCATTACTCATTTTGATCAAATAAATTAAACTTAAAAACTTTCAAGTAAACATGTACTATATAATGGCATATGACTTAGTTATAGCATACTACTTAATTATAGTAATCCTCACCAACCCAAGTTATGGTACAGCTGTACAAGAATTGCATAGTATACTTCACCAACCCAAGTTACCATATTCATGTAAACAATATAAAATACATAGTTGCCCCATAGTTGCCCCTTGGTCACTTAGGTAGACAACTTTTTCCTTTGGGAGTAAACAACTATGAGAACAAGAAAAAAAGTATATGTATTATGTTATTGATGATCTTTTCCGAGGCCAACAATTTTTATATTGCTGGAACCTCAAGATGCGCAGGGCTCACTGTTGTTGACTTTTACAATGATAATTTATTCTTCTATTTTATTAGAGAGATAACTCATTGGAATTTAATGCCACGTGTGTGTTTAAGCAGGACTCCCACGTAATGATCACAGCAGTTGTGTACAATAGGGGATCTATGACTGTTTTCCTCCAGGCTAGGCTACTGACAAGTCCACCAAATTTTGATTCCCGGATGAATTGGATTGGATGGCTTCATAGTTCATTGTATTCCAAAGTATTTATCACATTTGTTTTTTACTTTAAAAACTATTTGGATTATGTAGATTAAGCTGTCATGATTTTTTAAATATGGGCTCCGAATCCGAGTCATTACACCCGTCAAAATTGCCGGGAATCATCAAAATCTGAAACGTTTTCTGTATTCTAAGCCAGATTTTGACGGTCTCCCTAAAATCTTAGCTGTATTTGACGGGTAAATTGGCCCATGACGGGCATTTACCCGTCAAATTCCATCCCTGTATAAATCCGAGTCATTCATAGAGGAAAGGGCGTTATTTTGAGAGGACAGCTGATTTTAGTTTAAAATTGAGAATCTTTAAAATTTAAAATTATGGATAATAATTTATTTTGAAATTTTGAAATTTAATTTTAGATATAAATATAAATAAATTTTAATAATTAAATTAAATTTTTTATTAAGAAAATTAAAATATTTCTAGAACTTTTTTTTTATTCAAATCAAAAGCTTTTAAATAAAATTGTTTTTTCAATTACATCAAGGCTAGGCTTTTTATTTGATATTTATGTTTTTTTATTAATATAAATGAGTTAGTGTTTACTATATGAACATTATAAATATAAATTAAAAGTCAAGGGATAGTATTTAAAAATAATAACAAACTCTAATAATAAAAACAAAAAATCATATTTATTTTTTATAATTTTTATTTAATATTTTATTTTTTATTATAATTATATTTCATTTTCATGTTTTATATTCATCTGAATTATCATAATAATATATATATATATATATATATATATATATATATATATATATATCCACAATTTATTTATAAAATAATAATAATTTATAATATAAATAAATAATATACATTTTTCTTATCTGCAAAACAATAATATATCATATAAAAATTGGTTATCTTATCTATTTGATTCAATTACATATTAGATTCGAAAAAAATCAATGTATCTTTATAAATGGATCCAGCTTATCTTATCTATGTTGCTTATGAATTTTTACAAACTTCTTTGAAAACACAAGTTTATTTAGGGTTAGGATTAGAAATGGATCCAACTTATCGATGCTGTTTATGAATTTTTACAAACTTCTTTGAAAACAAAGGTTTAAAATGGATCCAACTTATGGATGTTACTCATGAAATGGATCCAACTTATGGATGTTACTTATGAACTTTTACAAACTTTTTTGAAAGCACAAGTTTATTTAGTGTTAGAAATTATTCTGTTAGAAAGAAAGTGTTCATATTTTTTGGGAAAATTTAATTTAATTAGGAACAATTTAAAAAAGCTAAGTATTTTTGTGTTTGTTTTGTTTAAAAATTAGAAAGAGTGGTTGGAATCACTATTAAAATTGTATAGTCCAGATATAATTATTGAGATTGTATAACCCAAATGCAATTGGAAAAGAATTGAATCCATTTTTATAAAAATATATTTTGAATAATAAAAAATCTAAATATGGACAAAGATTAAATCGTTTGCTTCCACTCAAAATCGTTAGACAGCTCCTTGTAATTAATTCTGATACCAGGAAGGTGTTACAGAGCAGATGATTGGGAATTTGGGAAGTTCATACTTAAAATAAAGCTCAGAAGCTAATGATTGGATAATTATTTTCAGGTTCTGCTTCTACGTTTGGGCCACCAGCACAGAGTGATGGTTGGAGCCCTTTGGCTTTTTCTAAGCCTGTACATAGAAAAAGGCAGTGATAGGTGGTTATAGACCTAATCTTGGGTTAAAAAAATGGTTGGGATGTGGATGACGATAAGTGGGATGATAAAATTGATGCGAATGAGTCAATTTCCAACGGGAAACAACAAAGTAGGAGTGAGTGTGATTGAACAAAGTGACATGTGAAGCAAAAGGACAAAAGGGATTGTTAAGAATAAGGGCAAAAGAGAAAAGATGGGAGGGGGGCCATAATCGGTCACTATACACACACAGATCACATACATCTGTTGCTGCTACTCTCCGGACAGACCACACAAACCGCCTTACACATCTCTGTTTTTTTTCTAAATTTCTGGGTTTCGATGCAGACAAAGTGTGTGCAATGGCAAGATATTGAAGAGTAATTTATATTACAACAAAACGAATTTGTCCCGTTCCCAACAATTCTCGGACGGCACATATCCACCAGTCATTAAATTCATGTAATGTTGACACATTGGATGTTGACCTTACGTCTTTTGGTTTGTTGGGACTTTCCTCTTTCCAGATCACATTGCGCGCCAGGCGAAAACCGTGCACGTAACCTGATTTTGTTTGCAAAATTGAAATTTAATATAAAAAAAAAAATGATATGAAAGGAGATTCAGATTTCGATGACAGGACTTCCAGCCTGTAAAGCCATATGATGAGCAACACGAGGTCATATCAGAATGGTGAATATCAAATTATTAATGGGAACTCGCTTATCATGGCATTGAGATTCGTCATTCAAGATTCCCAATTCATTGAACATTTCAATTTTAATAGATAATGACGAATCGATCGCGGTTCCAATGGTATCGTTGTCTATTCATTCAAATAATTAAAAAAAATGGCTGTCTTACGTACAAGTAGCATAGCATGAGCATAGCGTAAGGCTTTTTTTTTTTTTGATTGATCCAAAATATGTGGACAGAAGGTACATGACAAAATTTATAATACCGAAGGGGCTGAAATGATTGATTCTTCAATAACAAAAGGAAAGGAGAAGCTCGGTACAAAATCCACTGTATTATCAACCAACGAACGAAGGAGAAGACTAATTAGTAGCAGAAAGAACCCGTCCATGGAGTATCCCGGATACAACGGGTGAAAGAAACTCGATCAACAGAATAGAAGAAAAAGAGGCAACTACCACACTTCCGGTAATCGTATAGAATACCGGGCTTTTCTAAAGATATTTACAACATGGTTCTTGATAATAATATTTGCTTTCTCCAGCGAGCGATGGACATCACAGTGCCTGGGAACAGAAAATTGTTGGTGAGGCGTCGATTTACCCTTAGAAAGTGCTAATAGTTGTTGTGTGGATCATAACAAAACAAATTTATAGCTTTTACAGATTTGTCCATCCGTAGTGTTGAAGCAGCCTGTTGGCCTCCCTTAGACCGCTGAAATGAGCCCCGTGGGTTGTCGAGTAATGCGTCCTGTGTGTGGCTTCACCTGCAAAAAGAAGCTGCAATGGAGGAGGAATATTAATGATACAATGAATTTGTTGCAAAGTTGCTGCCCGCTTCGGGAGCGGTTCTGCCAATCGATCAATGTCTTGCCCGCTAGAACCCACTGCAACGTAACTGTATGAGCCTCGGAACAGGGGATCGAATCCCCACTGGCTTCGTAATACATGGCGAAATACTCCATTTATCTTTTCAGCTTCTTGAACTTCACCGTCACGATTCTCTTTGCAGTCCGGGACAACGGCCGCGTCTCTTATACCGAAGCTTGTAAGAGTATCAGAAACTCCATTGATAATTTCTTCATTAGAGAGACGTTCAAGCTCCAGAGCTTCCTCGCCAGCGAACCAAGCGAGCAAAACATGTGAATCTTTGTATATCGGGCACAAAGAAACGGTTTTCCTCATCCACCATGGGACCTTATGCTTCATATCTTCGCCCTTCGGTGGATTCCCAAACTTGCTAAATACAAAATTAAGGAAGGGGTAAACCACGTCTTTATCTACGGGATCTATTTCAAGAAACAATTTGTTTACAACACCAAAACCAAGCTTAGAAATTGCATTCACCTTGTAGGGAGGAAGCGGCGGATGAAAGAGAGCATTAGGCTTGCATTTGACGGAGCCTTGACCCGTTCCAGCCTTCAAAACACCTAGAGACACAGTAATAATGACATGGTCTGCATCTATAACAGAACCGTCTTCGAAGTGAAGGTGAACAGGCGCTTCAGAGTATGTTTCGCCCGCATCTGTCCATTCGATTTTTTCCACTTTCTTTCCGAATTGGATCGTCCCGGGCGGCAAAACGCTGGCCAAAGATTTCAACACCGTCGAATACCCTTTAGCAATTGTAATCTGCTCATCTGGAAACTCCCTGTATTCTTTCTCGGCTTCAAAGTCTAGGTCCATCAACGAATCCGCGGACGTGTAAGTCCGTTCTGTGTTTTCATGGATACAAAACACGCCATCTTCAAGCAGCTTCCTGTTAGCAGTGAATGCATTCCCATTACTTAAATATGCAGATTCAGGACCATTTTCTTGATCAGCAGCCCAAAAGGACTTCAATCCCTGGCGCACAAAGGCACCAATGCTAAGCTTGCCGTCGCCATTTCTTGGGGCCGATTTCACGGCATCTCTGGCGATCTGAGTCTCCTTCGAATCCAGTAACGCCTTGGCCTGGGCAACATCCATTAGGGTTTTGTAAAGGCGAGAAACAGATTGAACTATGGACGAATCGACGGTAAGCCCACCTTCGGCTTTCACGACTGGATCTTCAGGGAAACCGTCCATGCGCTCCCAGGGCTTCTCGCTTTCCAGAGAACCAATCCGTTCGGCAATTTTATAAACGGGGCTTCCTCCAATTCCATGAATCCAAGTAGCCCCAAGCTCGACTCTGTCTCCCCCGAATTCTGAAGTAAAGATTCTTCCGCCGATGCGGTTGCTTGCTTCCACAATGACCAAATTGAAGCATTCATTCGAAGCCGCCTGCACCAGCCGGTTCGCAGCCGTGAGTCCGGCCATGCCGGCCCCTATTATCACAATTCGCGGTTTCCTCGCCACCATTGGCAAAGATAGATCTAAACTCGGAATATTTAAAAAATGAAAAATGAAAATCCAACAACTAACGAAAAAAACCAAAAAAACCACACGATCTTAGAGATAGAGAGACTCGATCACGAGACCATCAAAATCAAAAAAGAAATGTGAGGCATGCGATTCATCTGGACTTATATAACAAAGAGAAACGCGGCCATGCGATTCATCTGAGCTTATAAAACAAAGAGAAAACGCGGCTGTGAGCCTGGTAATAAGAACCTCCAGGGGGTTGGGTATCTCCACGGAGCAAAACTCCAGTCAAATTCGAATAAAGACGAGACTCTCCTTTTTGTGGTTAGATTGGTCCCGCCTTACGCTGGCACTTACTTATAGATAGTAATGATGCCATCCGCCCCTTCCTGCTCCCTCCTAATCCTACGCTTTACTATGTGACATTTGCTTTCTTTTCTCTCACCTCCATTCACCTTCCTTTTTCTTATTTTGCTTATTTTTTTTCAAATTTTAATCACACATTAATCACGTTGGCGAACCCCACAAAATGATTCTCAACACGGACACGCTGGAATCTCGTCTCTCCCGTGCTCCTCTCCTCTGCAATGATCAAATTTGAAGGGTGGGTCTTAATTTCAATTGGAAGGGCATTTATTCTCTCATTCCTTCATAGATGAAAGAAAGGGAAATATAAATAATTGTACTTTAATTGACAAGTATAAATTAACCAAATTCTTTTACACAAAAAAATGTAAAAAACAAATATTGTTCTTTCGGAGCTTGTTGTGAATGCATGCATGTCTGTGATGGAGGGGCCTAAGTCAATTGAATCCTTGTAACTCATTGCATGTGTGAGTCTAACAATCCGCCTTTTAAATTGAAATACCAAAAGAAGTTTATTAATAGTTGATTTTAGAAAGTTATAGGTGTGAGTAGTTAAGTGCTTGTGGCTCTAAAATTTGTTGTGTTTTGTACCAGTCCATGATTCACTGAATCCATAGTCATGGGTAGGAATTTAAATTATTTAATGAAAACAATTAATGTGTATAAACTCTACGTCGAGACCGTTTTCCATGCTAATGCTTGACACTATCCTCTTTATTGTCTTACCAAAAGGCATGATAATAAGGAAGAAGACCTAAAATTATGGACTTCACCTTTAATGAATGCCTTGCAATCACATTGGTAAGGAGTGATAAGAAGATCAAAACAATCCAACTTGTCAAATCTCAATTAATAGTGTTAATTAAAGACTTATAAGGTAAATTTAATATAAGACTTACTCATAGTTCTCTCCTACTCTTTGCATCTTGACAATTTAATATTTTATGGTTGTCTTTGCGCCTTGACCCAACTCGTATTATAAGGTGAGGATGTGCAGAGATAATAATCCTTAGTTATGACTATGAGATGAGGATTTAAAGAGAAGAGGATGTAAAGACAAGTAATTTCTAGAAGTATTTTGGTAGCACTGAGGACAAATGTCGTGAGAAACCACAAATGTTTGGAAGGACGGAGGGAGATAACATCACGATCATGCCACTCATCAAACTGAAGACTATTCTTGAGCCAACAATTGTTTTTTTAACTTTATTAATAACCATTGTTTCTCCATATTGTGTGCCCAATGACACTTCTCTATAGCAAATGCATAAATCAATTTCTGCACAGTTTGTGATCCTAGCTACATGCCATTATTTGTATTTGCATCACATCGAGTGTTCTTTATAGTTGTCGTGAGTCCATGATATGCAAGAAATGAAGTCTTGTAGAGGAGGACTTTTCAAACTGACCTTTTGAATTTCATTTTTACGAAAAAAAAGTGGACATTAGTAGCGAGGTTCATATATAAGGTAGTAGGCACAAATTTTTAGTAGTAGACTAGTAGTAGCTGACACATTGTCACACTTTAGATTACAGCCCCAAGTGACTCGGGAGTGAGAGTCACATCTCGATGGCTAGTGCCTCGTAGTCATTAAAGATTAGTGGCCATCTTCAACAACTAAGCAGCGAGTGCATGACATTAGTGAGTAAATGATTATAATTTATCATATTTACAATATTTTGAATGATGAGTTGAACTTTATAGCATAGGAATTTCAACATCTTGAAAAATTTATATGAATGGGTAATTTCAAATGTTTATTTTCTTTTGAAATGTTGATATAAATTATACCCTTCTTTATTGGAAGGGTAAAATTTAAATTTCAAATTTTTTTTGAAGGGCAATTTTAACTTTACACTTCCGGGAAGGGCTATAAAGGGTTTAATTTTGAACGCTACTCCTCTGTCATCTACAGCTCCTCTAATAAGGCGAAGGCGGGAAGCTCTCTGTCATTTGGTATTAGTGTCTATTTGTGAAAATAAAGGGTTTAAGTGGAAAGAGATCATTTTATATTAAAATGTTTTATAATCGAAATAATTAGTGTAATTTTCTAATTATTATTAGAGAAATTAGATTTTATAATTTTGAGTTAATTTATAATTTAAAATAGTTTAATCTTAGTATATTTTATTTAGAAAAATATTTATAATTTTTTTTAAATGATTTTTTTCTTTTTATTGTTTCAAATAAATTTACTAAATTTTTTTAAGGGAAATGATTTGTCTTATAAATTATAAAATATATTATGATTTGGTGTATCAAACTTTAAGAAGGATAGTACTTGGTTTACTTTAAAATCTTGTTTATGTGCTCAAAAGGCTTGCCTAGAAGTTTTCCAAGCTCACTATAGTTTTGTCAAGTTAGGAGGTTATAAAGGTTTGTATTGTATCAAATACTATTGTGGGTGTAAGGAAGGCTCTCTAAGATAAAATTATTTTCATCCTCGAGGCTCATTAAATGGGATATTTACTGAACACATGTCATACAAACACTAAAGAGATAAAAGGCCTTTGTTATGGACAAGTTCCACAAGCAAATTTGGGGCAAAAGGATAGGGAGAAAGAAAAAATACTATATTGAAGAGTTTAATCCCACCTACAACCATCATCAAAAATATTATATAGGGGCTAATATATTTTGGAGGGCTAAAATGCTTATTGCTCAACTAAGAACCAATTTCCGCCAAGTGCATTGTGAAAGGGGACCCTGGAAAAGACCAAAGGAAGCTTGAGAAGAAAGAGTGTACTTTTTGCATCTCTTATGGTGCGAGGCCTTCAAGGAGAGCAAGGAGAGTTATGTGAATATCTTGACAACTATGATGAAATTGGGGGAGCTCATTATCAAACTGAACATGAAAATGGTGGAAATACAAAAATTAGAGGGCAAGAAAGTCTCTCCCATAAGCTATGTTTAGCCTCGAGGACTTTCAAAATAATTTCTTTCTTTCTTTCTTTCATAGACTCACACACATGACAAACCCTTTCATCCCATAGAGTTTTAGGAATAGACCAACGCCCTGTTTCGTTATGGAGTTCATGATACTTCGTTTTAATCTTGGCTATATTAATTTTCTTTAGTGAACTAGTTACTACCAAGAGATACTTTTGATCTTCCAAGTTAAGATTAATGACCTCCTTATAGTATCTTAATTTTCTTTTAACCACTATAAACTATTCAAAGTATATATTTGTTTTTCTAATAAACATTATACTTATTAGAAAGATAAAAAAAAAATCAAATAAAAATTGTAGCATTTTAATATTTTAACAAAATTTCTAAAAACAAATAAACTAAATATTTACAATTTTAATATTCAAAATAAAATTTTCAAAACTAAATAAAGTTAACAATCTTATAATTGATCTTCACATCTAGAACACTATATTTCTATAGTTAAAAATTATAAAAAAAAAAGAGCTAACTAAAATCTTCTTGATAAAATTTTTAAAAAATAGCTCACTAAAATATTCTTGATTGAAAAATAGCTCACTAACATCTTCTTGATAAAAATTTTAAAAAATAGCTCACTAAAATATTCTTGATTGAAAAATAGCTCACTAACATCTTCTTGCTTGAGATCTTGCTTCCAATAAAGAAAAAAGGAAATTTGATCTGAAACACTCTTAACACAACAAGTTGGGGAAAATTCGATGAGTAGGGTGATGAGGTGCGCGCGCGATGGCTACCATCAGAAAAACCTGGCTGTATTCATGACAGTGTACAGTGGCAGGCGCTGCCATTTGGACTGACTCGTTTAGACCGTAGAATCACGTGCAGTCACATTCCGTGAGATAGTCACATCATCTGATACACCTACTCCTGTAGATCTCGCAGACACTAACAACAATTAATCATCACTAACTCCATTTAAAAAAAAGGTCTGATCATCTTCGACTGGTGAATAGCAGGCGATTATCGAAAATCCCACCAGTCAAAGGCTCAAGTTTCTAAGGATTAAATTAGCATTCTGAATACGCCAAAACGACCCAATTTCTGTTAAAAAGGACAAGCAATCCAGCATTAATAATACCACACGTATTCCCTGGTCCCGCTAATGATACTGCCTTGATTTGGTTTCAACTTTGATACAACACAGTCTTGGGATCAGCGGTTTGCCTTCACGTGAAGCCCTGCCTGCTTCTCTTTTTCCAGTTGTCCGCCACCACCACAAGCAGCAGCAGCAGCCTCAAAAACCCTAAACCTTCATTTCCCGTTCGGGAATGCATCGTAATTCGAAAACACTGTGCCCTCTTTCTCATTTATTGAATCAAACAGTATCAGAGGTCATCAGATTAGGCCGTATAACGTATAAATAATCAGCAGTGTAGACCTGTACCCCACTCAGCACAGATGTCCAAATACTTGCCCCTCCACTGTCCACATGAATCCCTCAATTAAACAAACCATATTCCCCCCCAACCCCCGTCTTTTAGCTTAACAAACCTTTTCAATTATCACGACTGCTAACAAATTTATATATTTATACAGTGTTCTCCGCTTGAGTTTCTTCATATACAGATATAAATATTAAAGTATATATCTCATTTGCCTATGGTCTATTGCTTATTATTAATTATCAGTAGCGTATAACTTAAGCTTTTCAATTCTGGAACGGCTTTGTTCCTGCATGATTCATAGAACCAGTCTCACGTTCCTTGTAAATAAAATATATTTTCGTCTGTACTTTCTCAGCCTTCTGAAGAAGGAATCCCGCAACTGAATAATTTCGCCCTTTTAAATATACCGTACGTCATGCTCTTATGTACACAACACGGATCAAAAATATATAAATTTCTCTGTAAAGCAAAAAGATTGAATGTGATTGTAAAATTTATCCAACAGATACCAATTTTTCAAGAGTATTTTCGATTGGATATCTACTCCATCAACTCACATAAATAAACAATCTGATTCCATCAACTCACATGAATAAATAAATAAAATCTGATTCCAATTTTTATCAATTCCAATCACATCTTTTATTTACTTCATCATTTGATTGTGTTATGATGGGATAGTCATGTTTTCTATATTATAACATCTCAATTCCAACTTAAATTTCCCATCAACAGTTCGAATCTTTCCAAATACTAAATAGATAAATATGCCACCAACTTAAGGATTAAGTATTGATGGTTCATTTATAGCGTAACTAATGAATAGAATTTTCTAAAGGTAAGACCAAAATTAGTAAGCATCAAAACAGATTCCCGAATCAACTTTTCCGTGAAATGGAACTGTGGCATGTGTGTTGAATATTACCAAAAGAAAAAATTATTAAAAGACGAGAAGGCCATCATTTATTTTTTATTTAAAAAACAGTGTTATTCTTGCTGTCGAATATCTCTAGCAAACTGTCGAGACATTATTTGCAAGGAAAATCAATTCTGAATACAAAATATCTGCGTCAGATTTTTGTAAACTTTGTCTATGAATTTCATAGGGACAAATAAAGAAAATAAAATAAAACAAACTAGTCTGAATTTCATAGGGACAAAATATCTTTACATAGAATAAAATAAAATAAAACAAAATAATCTGACTGGCAATTTTAGGCTATACTTTGGATTTCATAATTTTTTTGTCCTAGCAAATCTTAAAGAATATAAAATTTTAACATTAATTTTCTACATTTTTCATTCACAACTTTGGTCTCTTTTGTGAGGACATAGATAAAGCCATTCATACGCTGCAGTAGATATAAGTGGAGATGTAATTACATTGTTCGTTATTTATCGATATGACGTTTGAATGGGAGCACCATGATATTGGTGAAGTCATATAAATATGCAATATAGATTTGGCAATGTTGGAATTTGTAAAATATTTTATTAGTTTAAGTTCATGGTTTGTTATATGTATTTTTTTATGAATTTATTTCTTTTATAAATTATTATATAATGGTTGCAAATTTTTTTATTGTATTTCTAAATTAAAATGTTTATTATCAATATATTGGTCTTCAAATTTTATTAGTGAAATCACATACATCTATGGGGTAGGCTAGCTATGTGTTGAATTTAGGGGTAGGGTAGATATGTGTAGAATTTAAGTAAGATAAATTTTATTTAATATTTGATATTATTATTGTATTAAAATTAGTTATATTAATAGAAGTGAAATGAATTAAGTATAAGGAGATAATGAAGTGAATTAAGTATAAGGAAGATGTATAATTGGTATGGATAATATACACCTACTATAACTCAAAATATAATGTATAATGTAAAACTAAAATTTGAATATACACTTTATTATAAATCCATTTTAATAGTGAAGCTTTAAAATATCTATATATTTACATCTCATTTTTTTTGTTATAGTTATTTTCTTGTTTTGTTGTGTTTGGAGTTTAGTTAGAAATCTTTAAAAAAGTAATAGAATCATATATATCTATTATGAAAATTACATAATTTAGGTGTTATGAGAATATTTAAGGGTGTTGAATCTATTTATGAATAAAAAAACACAACTTGAATACTTCCAAATCTAGATTTTACCAACCAAATAAAATTTACAGAATTCCAACCAAAATTTGCTAGAAAATCCAAAACCTTTATAATAAATAAGCTACTTCTTTGATTACTATTTGTAAATTGGTTATCGAAAGTCAATGAGCTTTGAAGGACAAATAATAATTAAGTCCCAAAAGTAGATGTATTTAGTCTTTACTATTTAGGATGGCATTAAAACTAGTTGCATGGATTGAAATGAGGTACACTTTATAACAAGTACAAGGGGACATATATAATATTTGTATGATGTTCAAGTAGCACATGTTATAAGTAGATTTGAAATAAATATTTTTAAATTTAACAATTTAGCCTAGATGAGATGTATAATATATGTATTTATAAATCAAAATATAATGTAAATTAACTAAAATTAAAACAAATACTATTAACTTAGATTTATGTTAGTTTGATTTTTTTTTCTTTCTAAATTGCATATGTAAAGTCCATGAGCTACTAAGAACATCTAATAATTGGGTTCCATAAACATTTGCAATAAAGTAGATAGGTTGTGATTGTGAGGGACAAATAATTAAGTATAATGAAAAGTGCAATAATTATTTTATGTGTATGATAATTAGTTAATAAAGTAGTTACTATGTAATAAAAATACAACTACTTTGTCAATGACATAAAAAAGAGATCAACATCATTGTATTATTGAATATCTTTGTAATAGTATTTACATAAGTATATTGGAATAATTATTTAATCATATCTACAACTTTCTTATATGATTTAAAAACTTAATTATAATGAATTATTTTAATTTTTTTATTTAAAATCTTTTATAATAAAATAATTTTTTTAAATTTACCTTTATTTTATTATTTTTAAAAATAAAAATAATATATAATATATTCTTAAAAAAAATTATTTTAAAAAACAATTTTTTTTTAAAATTAATATAATATCACTCTTAATTTATTATTTTAATATTATAATCCGAATCTAAATATTAAATTATAATTTATGATTATTATCCATACAATAATAAATATTGTTATTGAAATATCACTATAATCAACTATTATAACTAATGATATTTATGCATACCATCATAAAAGTTCTTAGTGTAATTGTCTTCACACTAAGGCTCTTCTCTCGGTGATGGCCACCCTTTCCCTTGAAAGTTCATCTATAATCCCAAAAAAAATTATTAAAAAAACCAAATTGAATGTTAACCAACTTAAATCTAAATCTTAGGTTCTATCAAGCGCTAAGATGGATCAAATCTCTCGAGGTGCAAACCTTTTCTTAGGTATCCATTGATTTGATTCAAACCAAAAGACGCATCTTTTTATTTAAGGTCCACATATAATTTTATTGTTATTAATATTTAATATTATTTATGGCCCACATATCATATTTTTTATTATTTTTTATTTTGTTAGGAACCAACATTGCATTATTTCCCTACACATGGTTTTAGGAACCAACATTGCATTATTTCCCTACACATGGTTTTAAAACCATATGCAAGGCCCTCCTACAATCATGGGTTGTTTAGGAGGCCTTGCACATGGTATTAAAACCATTTGCAAGGCCCTCCTAAACCATGTACAATAAAACCATGGGTTGTTTAGGAGGCCTTGCACATGGTTTAAAAACCATGTGCAAAGCCTCCTAAACCATGTACAATAAAACCATGGGTTGTTTAGAATGCCTTACACATGGTTTTAAAACCATGTGCAAGGCCAACATTGTTTTGCAAATAATTCAATTTTGTGTTTTTTTCTTGACCCACATATTTTTGTTCACGGATAATTAAATTTTTACTATTTTATTATTTTGTTAGGTAGGAAGATTACAACATCTCCCTCATATTAAGTTGTTTTTGTGGCCAACATTTATTTTGGTCTATTAGAAGAAGAAAAAAATTATTGCTCGCGAGAGCCCAGTATGGGGGAGATCTTGTAACGTTAAGTAACGTTATTTTTATTAATAAAAAATATTTTTTTAATTATAGGCCAAAATAAATGTCGGCGAGACAAAAAACCTAATATGGGGGAGATGTTGTAATCTTCCTACCTAACAAAACAATAAAAAAGTAAAAATTTAATTATCCGTAAAAAAATATAGGTGAGGAAAAAAACACAATATGGGGGAGATGTTGTAATGTTTTTACTTAACAAAATAATAAAAAATGTTGGCCTTAAACATGGTTTTAAAACCATAAACCATGTGCATGGTTTTAAAACCATGTGCACATGGTTTGCACATGGTTTATATGCACATGGTTTATGGTTTTAAAACCATGTGCACATGGTTTGCACATGGTTTATATGCACATGGTTTATGGTTTTAAAACCATGTGCAAGGCCTTCTAAACAACCCATCGTTTTATTGTACATGGTTGAGGAGGGGCTTGCACATGGTTTTAAAACCATGCGCAAGGCCTCCTAAACAACCCATAGTTTTATTGTAAATGGTTTAGGAGGGCCTTGCAAATGGTTTTAAGACCATGTGCAAGACCTCCTAAACAACCCATGATTGTAGGAGGGCCTTGCATATGGTTTTAAAACCATGTATGGGGAAATGTTGTAATGTTAGTTCATAACAAAATAAAAAATAATAATAAATATTATATGTGGGCCATAAATAATATTAAATATTAATAATAAAATATTATATGTGGACCTTAAATAATAAAAAATGTGTCTTTTGGTTTGAATCAAATCAATGGATACCTATGAAGAGATTTGATCCCTCTCGGCGCTTGATAGAGCCTAGGATTTGGATTTACGCTGGTTAATAAAAATAACTTTACAAAAGTGATATTATTTTTTATTTTGTGTTACAAAATCTCTCCCATAATACTCACTATCACTATTATTTTTTGCCGACATGTTATAAACGTTACATCACCTTACAAGATCTCTCCCATAATATTCACTATCACTATTATTTTTTGCCGACATGTTACAAACGTCACTAACTTTACATCACTTTACAAGATCTCTCCCATAATATTCACTATCACTATTATTTTTTGCCGACATGTTACAAATGTTAGTAACGTTACATCACGTTACAAGATCTCCCCCATACTGCGCTGTAGAGCACCTCTCAGCGCAATAAGCTTTATACCATACGGGACCATTATGTACAAAAAGGCTTATTAAGAACGAGCCTTAAGCTTGAAAGACATAACGGACTAATGTCCTCAAATTCCTCCGAGTTAAAATGTATGCAAATTAATAAGGTTATGGGCAATGATATCCAAAACGTTTATAAATAATGAATTTTAGAAGTTTATACGATGTATATGATAATGTTATAAATAATGAATTTTAGAAGTTTATACGATGTTATTAATATATTTTAGGAATCTCATTATTTAGTAAATGTAAGTGAAAGTTTAGTAATAATTAATGGTTAAATGGTCATTAATGTATAAGGTTAATCTATATTGTTTTTTTAATTATTATCAAAAGTTGTAAAGACAGATCTAAACTCATAAGGTTAAGGGTATAAGCAATGATAGGGTCTCATGGGAGTTGAATGAGGAAAAATAAGGATTTGGGAACTGTAAGAACAACAAAAACCAAAAATTGGACAAAATGATCTGGTAGTGCTTCATGAAACCGACTAACTGGAACGTTCATGTTCTTAAAAAATATACTAGTAAATATTCTGGCAGTGAAACTCATGATCTGTCTTTAGATGTGTGCTTCCATAATCTAAATATTTTGATGGGGTAGATCCTGGTACCAACATCGGATTTGGCTAGGGATAGAGTCCTCCCTCTGAGTCTCTAAGAAGCGTAGACCAAGTGCCTTATATCCATTAGGATGGAGTCTTCATGCTGCTGCAAATCCACAAACTGAAAAGTAATCCAAACTCATACTCTACAAACTGAAAATTGCAATTTGTTCTGTTATATACCAGCGGTTCCATTGAATTGAAGACTTATTCAACTATATGAACTACTGCAGATGATAACAAGCTGAAAATAAATCTGCTAAAAAACTGTGCACCCCAACAACTCTATTGTTTAGGGAAATGAGCTTATTTATGTAGACTATCTACACTAACCAAATATGCAACTTGGTCAAGTAAAATCATGCTTCTAGTGAAGCCATACAAATATCTGACTAATTGGTGAAAATTTCGATCTGGAAATGATGAACAAAGGAGCCCATGGATTACCAAAATGCAATTCAAAAGAACAGAAAAGCCAACCTTCGTTTGACAAAAACATTCTGAAATTTGAACTGCTCAAAGACTCCATATAATCAACAAATGGATCAATGAAGCTGTAAAGAAATAACTCTTGTTGTTTTGTGAAAAATATAAGCTATCCATAAGAATATTTTGTTCCATGAATATCAGCCAGACATTGGCAATCAAAGACATCAGGATCAGCTTGAATTTGCTCCAGAATTTCTTGAACAGTGTCAACAAGTTGATCCTCCTTTTCCACGTTGTCTTCAAATGGATATCTGTCATACATCAGCTCCGGTTGTTCAAGGATAATGGACTGAATGCCTTCATGAAGTTGCTGATCAAATTGTGCCATATCACACACATCACACATTTTTGGATCTTGCTTTTCGATTTCATCATCATATTTATAAAAAATTGGAGCATCTTCATAATGGTTTTGAACAACAGATTTATGATAACCATGACAATAAGAAATTTTTGATATGATGTTAAATGTGTCAACAGCCTGGCCTCCATCAATTTGAGCATCAAAACAATTATGAACTTCCTCCTTTTCAATCAAAGGATTAGAATATAATTTATCAAGGAATTCTCATCCTATAACTTTAATGCTTATATCATATTCATCATAACGTGGAGCACTCTGAGAAATTTCAAATGATGATGTTGAAGGTTCATTTTTTTCTCCATTACAAGGTTGATTTTCAACACAAAAAAGATTTCCAATAGTTTGTTGAACAAGAGATTGATCTTCAACAGGATTAACATTCAAATGATTATTAACACTGTTGAAAGAATTATGAGAACATCCCAAGCTATCTTTGCTGATATCATCACTAGAATCATTTTCAACCTGACTTAAAACAACAGCTCGATTATCGTAATGATCATGGAATTCTTCCGTGACAACAGAATTTGCAAATTTTTCCCCTTCGTCTTCAACAAATTCTGAAAATACAGCTTCTTCATGACATGTTTTGAATCCTTGATTATACTTATTATCATGATTTTCTGAGTCAAAAATTGTATTTTGAAAATCAGCCTGCTCGTAACAATCTTTTAAAAGGAATTCAGCTGAGAACATATACTTATAATGTTTCTGGAAACATACACAGAATTCCTTCAGTGAGGAAATGCTAGCAGTAGGAAGAGAAAAATAACATTATCGTGCATCTCACTCGAGTGAATACATGAAAATATTCATAAGCACATCTTCATGCTGTATATTTAATTGAACCATACATTGATGAAATATGATAAGGTGATCTGCAGGATTATCCTCTTTGCTTTCTCTAAACCGTGGAAGGCAATCTCCCCCAACATCCATGATAGGTACTAGATTTGGAAAACCTGGAACATACTGGTGGATATTCTGGCAGTGAAATTCATGGTCTGTCTTTAGATGTGCACTGCCGTAATCTAAATATTTTGATGGGGTAGATCCTGGTACCAACATCGGCTCTAGCTAGGGATAGAGTCCTCCCTGTTAGGCTCTAAGAAACATAGACCAAGTTCCTTATATCCATTGGGTTGGAGTCTTCATGCTGCTGCAAATCCACAAAGTGAAAAGTAATCCAAACTCATACTCTACAAACTAAAAATTGAAATCTATTATGTTATATACCAATTCTCCATTGAACTGAAGTATTATTCATGTTAGAATAATTAACCCATAGTTAGCTACCTTAGACATTAATTAATCCAATTTTTGTCTTATTTGCCTAGTTTCCGTATTCCACCTTATGCAAGTTGTCCTCCACACATCCAAAGTGGTCAAACTTGCTAAATTTGAGTCATGAAGCGCTTGTGAAACCACTTGGAATCAAATTTGCTTTATTCCTGGCATTCCCAGTGCATGTCTACTTTTTCTGCTTTATTACGTGCTTTTTCTGAGTTTTAAGGCAATTGGGAAAGTTTGACTAGGTGAAGTTAACTTGTTTTTTTTCCTCATCATCCTCCACTCTTTTCTCCTAAGAAAAGCATGTATGAGTTGTCATTCCATCATCTATTAGCTTACCTAATTGATTTTTCCAATTCCTGAGCTCCTAGACAGATTTGGAAACTGCTTTATGCACCTATGGGGGATTTGCTTAGATTTAGTAAGCCTGCTTTTGACCAAATTCGAATGGCATCTTCATGCATTCAAATCTCTCATGTAATTATTTATTGTGGCAGCCTATGACTTCACAGGGTTGGCTATTGTACACTTATTCAATACAGATTAGTGTTCAGCTCCATATTCAGTCTCCTTTGTGTGTAATTTGCATGTGTAATTGGCAATTTTTGTGAGTGTAATTGTTCTAACAACTGGGTTCAATTTTCACATGGTATTAGATCCTTTGTAGATCAATTTCTCTCCTTCCAATTTGTTATTGCAGGTTCGACATCATTGACTGGGAGCATTCTGCTGACTGAAGGGACAATTTCTGAGCTATGGATCAATCTCAGAAGATCATCTTGACTCCATTTAACTTATTTGAATGGAAAGTAGAGATGGAGATACTTTTGAGAGTGAAAGGACTCTACAGAGTGACTATGGAAACAGAAGCAGAGCCCAATGCAGCTGCAAAGAAAATTAAATGGCACAACAGGAGGGATGAGGCCTATGGTCTCTTGTGTTTGAGCATATCCAAGGGACCTCCTTTTCCATCTTGATGGATTAACATCACCAATTGAAGTATGGGAGAAGATTTTTGAGCTTTTCAGTAAGACAGATGAGATGAGGGGACATCAAATTGAAAATGAATTGATCTCCCTGAGTCCCAATAGCTTTGAATCCCTGCAACTTTATTTTTCCAAGTTCAAAGCCCTTGTTTTGTAGCTAAAATGGTGTGGCATCAAAAAGAAGGAGGAAAAAATGGTTTTGGCCATACTCTCAAAGCTTGGACCTGACTATTCAGTGTTTGTTTCGACCTTCCATGCCACCAAGTTGATAGATCGAGCCTGGAAGATGCCTAAACTTGCAGAGTTCATGGAATCTCTCACACAAGAACAAGATAATTTGGTGATAATGGGCACCATAAAACCTTCTAAAGACCAAGCTCTGGTTGCTGGAGATTCGAGGGTGGATTCAAAAGGTAAGAAGAAAGCTAAGAAGCCACCTGATCAAAAGAGAGAAAAGAACAAGTCTCCAGAGGGGTCCCAAGGTTCCAAGAAGAACCCCCAGAAGAAGAAGAACAAAGGAGAAATGAGCAAGTGCGCATACTGCAGTAAGGGCAATCATCCTGAAAGATCCTACATGAAGAAGCAAATTGACATGCTGACCCAACTCCTGGAGAAGAATGGAATCTCCCTTCCTGATAGCTCAAAGAAGAGGGAAGGAGGATCAAATTCAGAAGACAGAGAGAGAGTTCATGCATTGGTTGCTGGCACATCAAGCTCACCTAGTTTCATCATTGATTCTGGAGCTTCAAGACACATGGTTTCGACCAAGGAGGCATTCACCTCACTTGACATGTCGAAAGGTCCACAAATAGTACTGGGAGATGGCTCTCTCACTAAAAGTTTGGGCAAAGGGAGGATTGATCTTGACCATGGTAAGTTCAGCAATGTATTGTATGTTCTAGGTCTTGCCTCTAACCTATTATCAGTGTATCAGATGACCCACATAGGGTCTCCAAAGAAGGTCATATTCTCCCCTGATGAAGTTGAGATCACAGAGATCTCAAGTGGTAAAGTCATTGCAAAAGAAGTTGCAAATCACACTTCGAAGGTATACATGTTCTCACACTTCCTACCCTACTCAAACCCCTCTGCTCTTCTGATTCATGCTAATGAGGCAAGCAATATTTGGCATGAAATATTTGACCACCTTAATTACAAGTATCTTTCTGATCTTAGTGAAAAATAAATGGTCATAGGGTTACCAAATATTAAGTTTTCCAAAGGAGTCTGTCAAGGTTGCATCTTAGGAAAACACCTAGAGCATAAATTTGAGAAAGCTAGTCATGAGAGAACCTCTGCACCTCTTGAGTTGATCCACAGTGATGTTGCTAGCCCATTTCCTCATATGTCAATGAGTCAGGCCAAATATGCATTGACATTCATAGATGACTTTTCCAGGTACTGCTGGGTTTACTTCCTGAAACACAAGTCTAAAGTTTTTGGCCTCTTCAAAGTCTTTAAGGCTTTGGTTGAAAACCAGTCTGGGAGGAAACTCAAGGTCCTCAGATCTAAAAATGGTGGTGAGTATGTCAAGTCTGAGTTCATTCAATATTGTGCAGATGCAGGTATTCAGATGCAACATTCTATCCCTTACACACCACAACAAAATGGTGTTGCTGAGAGGAAGAAAAAATCACTGAAAGAGATGGCAACATGCATGATGGAGGCTAAGAATTTGCCAC
This sequence comes from Pseudotsuga menziesii, assembly GCA_001517045.1. NCBI lineage: Eukaryota > Viridiplantae > Streptophyta > Pinopsida > Pinales > Pinaceae > Pseudotsuga > Pseudotsuga menziesii. The sequence continues at coordinate 871,609 of LPNX010881942.1, forward strand.
CAAAGTTTTGGGCCGAAGATATAAACTATGCAGCCTATATCCAGAATAGGGTGCCTCATAAACAACTTGATGGTATGACTCCTTTCGAAGCATGGAGTGGGCACAAGCCAAATGTGACCCATTTCAGGATTTTTGGCTCAAGGGCTTGGGCTATAATTCCAACAGAAAAGAGGAAAAGGCTTTGCAGCCCCAAAGCCAAGAGTGTCTATTTGTTGGGTACTCTGAATATTCAAAAGGGTACAAGCTAATCAATTTGAGCACAAACAAATCCTTCATTGAAAGGAGTGTTCAGTTCCAAAAAGAGCCTTTAACAGCAGTGGAAGTTGGAGAATCCTCTTCACCACCAGAACCATTGAATGTAAGTGAAGAGATAGTTGAACTTGCTGATTCTGATATGTTTGATAATGATGATTTAATTTCAGATCCTAATAGTCCTACAAGACCAAAATGGGTAGCAAATACCATTCATGCAGCTGGAGAACTAGCTGGAAATCATAATGATCCTAGGAGGACTAGAACTCAGTTTGAGAGTGCTTTGTGCATGAAAGATCCCTTGTTTGCAGAGAAATACTATTTGATGGTTGAATCAGACCCACATACATATGAATATGCAGCACAAGATCCAATATGGCAAACATCCATGAAATAAGAGTTCAACTCACTCCAGAAGAACAACACTTGGGAGCTGGTTGATCTTCCCCCAGGGAGGAAGCCAGTTCAGTGTAAGTGGGTTTACAAAACCAAATTTGATGTTGATGGTTCACCTTTGAAATATAAGGCGAGACTGGTAGCCAATGTCTACTCACAGGTACATGGCATAGACTACAATGAGGCCTTTGCACCAGTGGCAAAGATGGATTCCATCAGGCTAGCTTTAGCCATTGCAGCTTCGAAGTAGTGGGAGGTACATCACATGGATGTGAAGTGTGATTTCCTGAATGGAGATCTTAATAAAGAGACTTAAATGCAGCAGCCTCAAGGATTTTATACTAATCCATCTCTTATGTGCAGGCTAAGGAAATCATTGTATGGGCTTAAGCAAGCCCCCAGGGCTTGGTATGCCAAGATTGATAGCTTTCTGCTATCATTGAATTTTGTTCAATGAAAGTCAGATCCAAATGTCTATTTGAAGCTGATTCATGGTTCATTAATGATTATTTTCTTGTATGTTGATGACCTTCTCATTACAGGAAGCTCAAAGGATGAAATTGCCTCCTTGAAGGATGCAATGAACCATGCATTCTCAATGACTGATTTCGGCTTATTGAGCCAATTATTGGGGCTCGAGATTTCTAAAACCAAACATGGAATCAAGGTACATTAGTCCAAGTATGCCTTGGATTTGCTGAACAAATTCAACATGAAGGACTGCAAGCCCAACAAGACTCCTTTCCTTTCAGGAGTAAAGCTTGAAGAAGCAGATTCTTCACCTATGGTAAATAATACATTGTATAGGAAATTGATTGGGTGTTTGCTGTATCTTACACATACTCAACCTGATCTTTCTTATGCAGTAAGTGTGGCTTCAATATACATGGATCAGCCTCATGAGATCCATTGGAGAGCAGCCAAAAGGATCCTTAACTTTGTTCAGGGAACAAGGACTCATGGGATCTTCTATAAAGCTAAATATGATCTTGATTTGATTGGGTTTACTGATAGTGATTGGGTAGGTGACAACACAGATCGAAATTCAACATCAGGATATGTGTTCATTCTTGCTGAAGGACCAATCAGCTGTTCAAGCAAGAAACAGAGTGCCATTGCACTCTCATTCACAGAAGCAGAGTACAGAGGAGTTGTAAATGCAACAACTCAATGTTTATGGTTGCAGGGGTTACTTGGTGAGTGTGGCTTCGAATCATAATACTCAAATACTATCTATTGTGATAATCAAAGTACCATTTGAATCTGCAATGATCCATTTCAGAGACAAAGAACCAAACACATTGAGATCCATATGCACTACATCAGACAGCTTGTGCATGATGGCACCATTCACCTACTCTTCTGTTAATCTTCAGAACAAGTAGCAGATATCTTCACCAAAGTTTTTTGTGAGAAGACATTCAGTAATCTCAAATCACTACTGGGGATTGTTGATCATGCTGTGAAGCATGAGTGATTACAAGATTTTCAAATTTTGTTTTACTGTCCATGTTTAAGGGAGGATTTTTCCCACTGGGTTTTTGCCTCTTTCCTTTGTTAAATGGACATGTAGTATGTAAAGGGTGACTAAGCCTTGTTGCTAGGCCCTATAATTTTCTGATATTTTACTCATAAGTCAGGCTTAAGGGGGGGTGTTATAATAATCAACCCATAGTTAGCTACCTTAGACATTAATTAATCCAATTTTTTGTCTTATTTTCCTAGTTTCCATATTCCACCTTATGCAAGTTGTCCTCCACACATCCAAAGTGGTCAAAATTGCTAAATTTGACTCATGGAGCACTTGGGAAACCACTTGGAATGAAATCTACTTTATTCCTGGCCTTCCTAGCACATGTCTGCTTTTTCTAAGTTTTAAGGCAATTGGGAAAGTTTGACTAGGTGAAGTTAACTTGTTTTTTGTCCTCATCATCCTCCACTCTTTTCTCCTAAGAAAAGCATGTATGAGTTGTCCTTCCATCATCTATTATCTTAGCTAATTGATTTTTCCAATTCGTGAGCTCCTAGACAGATTTGGAAACTGCTTTATGCACATATGGGGGATTTGCTTAGATTTAGTAAGCCTGCTTTTGACCAAATTCGAATGGAATCTTCATGCATTCGAATCTCTCATGTAATTATTTATTGTGGCAGCCTATGGCTTCACAGGGTTGGCTATTGTACACTTATTCAATACAGATTAGTGTTTAGCTCCATATTCAGTCTCCTTTGTGTGTAATTTGCATGTGTAATTGGCAATTTTTGTGAGTGTAATTGTTCTAACACCTAGGTTCAATTTCCACAATTCAACTATCTGAACTACTACAGATGATAACAAGCTGAAAACAAATCTTCTGAAAAACTATGCACCCCTGCAAATCTATTGTTTAGGAAAATGAGCTTATTTATGTACACTATCTACACTAACCAAATCTACAACTTGGTCAAGTAAAATCATGAATCTAGTGAATCCATACAAATATCTGACTAATTGGTGAAACTTTTGATCTGGAAATGATGAAAAAAGGAGCCCATGGAATACCAAAATGAAATTCAAAAGAATCGAAAATACAACCTTCATTTGACAAAAACATTCTGACATTCGAACTGCTCAAAGACACCATATAATCAACAAACGGATCAATGAATATGTAAAGAGATGCCTCTTGTTTTTCTATGAAAAAGGTAAGCTATCCATAAGAATCTTTTGTTCCATGAATATCATCGAGACATTGGCAATCAAAGACATCAGGATCAGCCTGAATTTGCTTCGGAATTACTTGAACCACGTCAACAATAATGTCAACAAGTTGATCCTCCTTTTTGCACGTTGTCTTCAAAAGAATAACTATCATACATCGGCTCCATTTGTTCAACCATAATGGACTAAATGACTTCATGAATTTGCTGCTCAGATTGTGCCATATCACACACATCACACATTTCTAGATCTTTCTTTTCAATTTCATCATCATACTTATAAAAAATTGGAGCATCTTCATAATGGTTTTGAACAACAGATTTACCATAACCATGACAATAAGAAATTTTTGATATGATGTTAAATGTGTCAACAACCTGGCCTCCATCAATTTGAGCATCAAAACAATTATGAACTTCCTCCTTTTCAATCAAAGGATTAGAATATAATTCATCAAGGAATTCTCGTCCTATAACTTTAATGATTATATCATATTCATCATGACGTGGAGCAATCTGAGAAATGTCAAATGATGATGCTGAAGGTTCATTTTTTTCTCCATTACAAGGTTGATTTTCAACACAAAAAATATTTCCAACAGTTTGTTGAACAAGAGATTGATCTTCAACGGGATTAGCATTTAAATGATTATTAAGACTGTTGAAAGAATTATGAGAACATCCCAAGCTATCTTTGGTGATATCATCACTAGGATCATTTTCAACCTGACTTAAAACAACAGCTTGATTATCATAATGATCATGGAATTCTTCCTTGACAACAAAATTTGAAAATGTTTCCCCTCGTCTTCAACAAATTCTGAAACGCTAGCTTCTTCATGACATATTTTGAATCCTTGATTATACTTATTATCATGATTATTTGAATTAGAAATTATATTTTTAAAATTAGCCTACTCGCAACAATATTTTAAAAGGAATTCAGTTGAGAACATATACTCATAATGTTTCCGGAAACATACGTGGAATTCTTTCAGCGAGGAAATGCTAGCAGCATGAAGAGAAAAATAACATTCTCGTGCATCTCTCTCGAGTGAATACATGAAAATATTCATAAGCACATCTTCATTCTGTATATTTAACTGAACCATACATTGATGAAATCTGATGAGGTGATCTGAAGGATTATCCTCTTTGCTTTCTCTGAACAGTGGAAGGAAATCTCCCCAAACGTCCATGATAGGTACTAGATTTGGAAAACCTGGAACATATGAGAAATTGAAAGGTGAAAACCTTCGAGCCATATTTGCTTCCATGGTCCTCGGCATCTTCAACCAGTGGAGTCACCAATAGATTTGTCTGTGATGATACTAGAGTTTCTAGGTAGAAATTTACAGTCAAGCTAGTGTCCTTCTCTTGTCTACCATCAAGAGTAGGATGTACTCAATATCAGAGCCCTAGAGAAGATGACTTTGTTCCTTTGCTCCACGACAATGATGCCAAAAGATGTTAGTCCTAAATTTTGTACCGACTGCTTAGCACAAATTTTAGGCACCTCGAATTGAATAAATCTGGATTTTTAATAGCAGAAGAGTAACTTGAAAGGGTGGATGAATGATAATCCAAACCCACATACCTATAAAAGTATGATAAAAAGACAATAAAGATAGTAAACAATGTATGAACTAGTAAATAATATATTATATGATTACAAACAATTAATCATATAAATAATGATGTTTTTAAGACACAAAGTAATTATGTATAAAAATTACAGACATTGACATGTATAATGAGAAACTAGGATAATAACATCATCCATCATAAGATTCATTACAGGGATAAACAATATCTGTATAAAAAGAAATCATACAATGGGTCATATAATATTTAATCCTCATACAGTTCTAAAACATACTGACAGGATGAAACAATCTCACTGATAATAACACCCTTACAAATACATCACATCCTCTCAGGCTAGAACCTCTTCCCTCTCCATTGATTTTCTATTCATTATATAGATAGTAATATGTGACAGAAATTGAACTCTGCCTCTTAGGTCGCAACTCGATGCAATCGTTGACCCAAAAAAAAACAACTATCAATTGAAAACATAACTTGCAACCTCGATCCCATAAGTACTCAGCAAAATGATTATAATCCCAATCACATTGTAGGGAATAAAGCTGGCAATCTTGTGTTTGTTACAAAGGCACCCCTCTTCTTCAAACTCTGCGAGAATCAATGATTTGAATCTCCATATGAATTGGGAGGTCCATTACATTAAAACAATGTATGAAATGAGAATTGAGCCTAAAACTAGATCCAGAAAGGTAGTTTCATTCAAGCAACAAGAAATTCAATTGACCCTGCTACCAGCCTGCTAGGTAACTCCTTAAAATATAGAACTGATCTTTTATGATTGCATTCAAATTTGGGTTACATCCCTTAAAATCCTAAAACTGCCAGATATTCAATATAATCTGCATTCAGATGCTTTTTCATCGATGTTCTGCCACATAATGTTTTGTCTCCTACAAATATAAGACTTCTTAATGATAATATTTATCCTCCTTATCGCCTGAGTTGGATGCCCCAAATGATGGAATTGGTTTCTGAAAATGAATACCTGTCACTTAAATTATTGCTTAAATATTGATATTGGTTTCTTCCTTGAGAAATTAGCCACATAATCAAAACAGTAACCGCCACAACTATACTTAAGCAACTCTAAAATTAAATATTTTGACAACGAAGATACAAACAATCTGTATCTTTGCTAATAATGAACTTGAGTAATTGGAAATTTTGATTTCTCTTGAGTCTGATCTCCTTTGGATGACGATCATGAACATATTCATATGCTGGAAATTCACTACTCTGAATCCTCGTCTTTAAACAATGGATACTTACTAACAATTGGAAGCATTAAAGTTTAACATATGGATGCCTCGTCAACACCTCAATATAGACATGAGTGCTCAATACTAGATTGAGGTCACGATTAAATGCATTCAAAACTATAGCTTATCTCATGCAAATTCCTTGTTGCGAGATTTCATAAATGGAATGGGGAATGTATGAAGATTAATGAAATTTCACCATGAAAAGAAAATGAGAGTGGAAACTTGAGGTGGAAGGTAGGTAGGAAATGAAGAATAATTATGAGTGGAATCTTAGATAATCTTAGATAATAAGTGGAGTGTAATATGTGTTTCATTGTTTTAATTTTATTTAAAACATGAAATCAAAACTTTAATATAATGATTTTATATTTAAAATAGATATTCATAAATGAAAGTGAGTCATGGAAAAGAGACTACAAGATTAATATGATAAAGACAAATCTAGACTCATAAGGTTAAAGGTATAAGCAATGTTAGGGTCTCATGGGAGTTGAATGCGGAAAAATAAGGATTTAGGAGCTACAAGAACAATAGAAACAACAGATTGGATAAAATGTTCTAGTAGTGCTTCATGAACCCGGCTAACTGGAACGTTCATGTTTTTAGAAAAGATACTAGTGGATATTCTGGTAATGAAATTCATGGTCAGTATTTAGATTTGCACTGCCATAATCTAAATATTTTGATGGGGTAGATCCTGGTACCAACATCGGCTCTGGCTGGGGATAGAGTCCTCCCTTTGAGGATCTAAGAAACATAGACCAAGTGCCTTATATCCATTGGGGTGGAGTCTTCATGCTGTTGCAAATCCACAAAGTGAAAAGTAATCCAAACTCATACTCTACAAACTGAAAATTGCAATCTATTATGTTATATACCAATTCTCCATTGAACTGAAGTATTATTCAACTATATGGACTACTACGGATGATAACAAGCTGAGAACAAATCTGCTAAAAAACTGTGCACCCCTGCAAATCTACTGTTTAGGGAAATGAGCTTATTTATGTACACTATCTACACTAACCAAATCTGCAACTTGGTCAAGTAAAATCATGCATCTAGTGAAGCCATACAAATATCTGACTAATTGGTGAAACTTTTGATCTAGAAATGATGAACAAAGGAGCCCATGGAATACCAAAATGAAATTCAAAAGAACAAAAAATCCAACCTTCATTCAATGGAAAAAACATTTGGACATTCGAACTGCTCAAAGACACCATATAATCAACAAACGGATCAATGAATCTCTAAAGAGATACTTCTTGTTGTTCTATAAAAAAGGTAAGCTATCCATAAGAATCTTTTGTTCCATGAATATCATCCAAACATTGGCATTCAAAGACATCAAGATCAGCCTGAATTTGCTCCGGAATTACTTGAACTGCGTCAACAATAATGTCAACAAGTTGATCCTCCTTTTTGCATGTTGTCTTCAAATGGATAACTATCATACATCGACTCAATTTGTTCAACCATAATGGACTGAATGACTTCATGAATTTGCTACTCAGATTATGCCATATCACACACATCATACTTATAAAAAATTGGAGCATCTTCATAATGGTTTTGAACAACAGATTTACCATAACCATGACAATAAGAAATTTTTGATATGATTTTAAATGTGTCAACAACCTGGCCTCTATCAATTTGAGCATCGAAACAATTATGAACTTCCTCCTTTTTAATCAAAGGATTAGAATATAATTCATCAAGGAATTCTAGTCCTATAACTTTAATGATTATATCATATTCATCATAATGTGGAGCAATCTGAGAAATTTCAAATGATGATGCTGAAGGTTCATTTTTTTCTCCATTACAAGGCTGATTTTCAACACAAAAATTATTTCCAACAGTTTGTTGAACAAGAGATTGATCTTCAACAGGATTAGCATTCAAAAGATTATTAAGATTATTGAAAGAATTATGAGAACATCCCAAGCTATCTTTGGTGATATCATCACTAGAATCATTTTCAACCCGACTTAAAATAGCAGCTTCATTATCGTAATGATCATGGAATTCTTCCTTGACAACAAAATTTGAAAATGTTTCCCCTCGTCTTCAACAAATTCTGAAACGCTAGCTTCTTCATGACATGTTTTGAATCCTTGATTATACTTATTATCATGATTTTTTGAATCAGAAATTATGTTTTGAAAATTATCCTACTCGCAACAATATTTTTGAAGGAATTCAGCTGAGAACATATACTTATAATGTTTCTGGAAACATACGTGGAATTCTTTCAGTGAGGAAATGCTAGCAGCATGAAGAGAAAAATAACATTCTCGTGCATCTCTCTCGAGTAAATACATGAAAATATTCATAAGCACATATTCATGCTGTATATTTAACTGAACCATACATTGATGAAATCTGATGAGGTGATCTGAAGGATTATCCTCTTTGTTTTCTCTGAACAATGGAAGGCAATCTCCCCAAACGTCCAGGATAGGTACTGGATTTGGAAAACCTGGAACATATGAGAAATTGAAAGGTGCAAACCTTCGAGCCAGAATGGTTCCATGGTCTTCGGAATCTTGAACCAGTGGAGTCACCAATAGATTTGTTTGTGATGAAACTGGTGTTTCTAGGTAGAAATTTGCAGTCAAGCTAGTGTACTTCTCTTGTCTATCATCAAGAATAGGATCTACTCAATATCAGATCCCTAGAGAAGATGACTTCGTTCCTTTGCTCCACGACAACGACGCCAAAAGATGTTAGTCCTAAAGTTTGTACCGACTACTTAACACAAATTTTAGGCACCTTGAATTGAATGAATTTGGATTTTTAATAGCAGAAGAGGAACTTGAAAGGGTGGATGAATGATAAGTCTAAACCATAGACCTATAAAAGTATTATAAAAATCCAATAAAGATAGTAAACAATGTATGAACTAGTAAATAATGTATGATATGATTACAAACAGTTAATCATATAAATAATGATGTTTTTCAGATAGAAATACATTCTGTATAAAAATTTACAGACATTGTCATGTATAATGAGAAACTAGGATAATAACACCATCCATCATAAGATTCATTATACGGACAAACAATATTTGTATAAAAAAGAAATCTTAAACTGGCTCATATAATATTTAATCCTCATACAGTTCTAAAACATACAAACAGGCTGAAACAATCTCACTGATAATAACACCCTTACAAATACATCACAGCCTCTCAGGCTGGAACCTCCTCCCTCTCCATTGATTTTCTGTTCATTATATAGACAGTAATATGCGACATAAATTGAACTCTTCCTCTTAGCAGGAAACTCAATGTAATCTTTGACCCAAAAAAAATACTTCAACTATCAACCGAAAACATAACTTGCAACCTCAATCCCATAAGTACTCAGCAAAATGATCGTAATCCCAATCACATTGCAGGGAATAAAGCTGGAAATATTGTGTTTGTTACAAAGGTGGCCCTCTTCTTCAAACTATGTGGGAATCAATGATCTGAATCTCCATATGAATTGGGAGGTCCATTACATTAAAAAAATATATGAAATGATAACTGAGCCTAAAAACAGATCTAGAAATGTAGTTTCATTCAAGCAACAAGAAATGCAATTGACCCTGCGACCAACCTGCTAGGCAACTCCTTAAAATCTAGGAATGATATTTTATGATTGCATTCAAATCTGGGTTACATCCCTTAAAATCCTGAAACTGCTAAATATTCAATATACTCTGCATTCAGATTCTTTTTCATCGATGTTCTGCCACATAATGTTTTGTCTCCTACAAATATAAGCCTTAACAATGATAATATTTATCTTCCTTATCGCCTAAGTTGGCTACCCCAAATGATGGAATTGGTTTCTGAAAATGAAGACCTGTCACTTAAATTATTGCTTAAATCTTGATAATGGTTTCTTCCTTGAGAAAATAGCCACATAATCAAAACAGTAACCGCCACAACTATACTCGAGCAACTCTAAAATTAAATATTTTGACAATGAAGATACAAAAAATCTGTATCTTTGCTGATAATGAACTTGAGTAATCGGAAATTTTGGTTTCTCTTGAGCCTAATCTCTTTTGGATGACGATAATGAACATATTCATATGCTATAAATTTGCTACTCTGAATCCTCACCTTTAAACAATGGATACTTACTAACAATTGGAAGTGTTAAAGTTTGGCATATGGATGCCTCCTCAACACCTCAATATAGACATGAGTGCTGAATACTAGATTGAGGTCTGGATTGAATGCATTCAAAACTATATCTTCTCTCATGCAAATTCCTTATTGTGGGCTTTCATAAATGAAATGGGGAATGTATGAAGATTAATGAAATTTCACCATGAAAAGAAAATGAGAGTAGAAACTTGAGGTGGAAGGTAGGTAGGAAATGAAGAAGAATTATGAGTGGAATGTGAGATAATAAGTGGAGTGTAGTATGTGTTTCATTGTTTTAAAAAAAAATCAAAACTTTACTATAATGATTTTATATTTAAAATAGATATTCATAAATGAAAATGAGTCATGGAAAAGAGACTACAAGAGTAGTATGATAAAGACAAATCTAGACTCACAAGGTTAAAGGTATAAGAAATGATAGGGTCTCATGGGAGTTGAATGCGGAAAAATAAGGATTTAGGAGCTGGAAGAACAACATAAACCACAAATTGGATAAAATGCTCTGGTAGTGCTTCATGAACCCGACTAACTGGAATGTTCATGTTTTTAGAAAAGATACTGGTGGATATTCTGGAAGTGAAATTCATGGTCCGTATTTAGATGTGTGCTGCCATAATCTAAATATTTTTATGCGGTATATCCTGGTACCAACATTGACTCTGGCTGGGGATAGTGTCCTCCCTTTGAGGCTCTAAGAAACGTATACCAAATGCCTTATATCCATTGGGCTGGAGTCTTCATGCTGCTGCAAATCGACAAACTGAAAAGTAATCCAAACTCATATTCTACAAACTGAAAATTGAATCTATTCTGTTATATACCAATGCTCCATTGAACTAAAGTCTTATTCAACTATCTGAACTACTACAGAAGATAACAAGCTGAAAACAAATCTGTTGAACAACTCTGCACCCATGCAACTCTATTGTTTAGGGAAATGCACTTATTTATGTACACTATCTACACTAACCAAATCTGCAACTTGGTCAAGTAAAATCATGCTTCTAGTGAAGCCATACAAATATCTGACTAATTGGTGAAACTTTTGATATGGAAATGATGAACAAAGGAGCCCATGGAATACTAGAATGCAATTCAAAAGAACAGAAAATCCAACCTTCATTTGACAAAAACATTCTGACATTTGAACTGCTCAAAGACTCGATATAATCAACAAACGGATCAATGAAGCTGTAAATAAATACCTCTTGTTGTTCTGTGAAAATGATAATCTATCCATAAGAATCTTTTGTTCCATGAATATCGTCTAGACATTGGCAATCAAAGACATCAAGATCAGCCTGAATTTGCTCTAGAATTTCTTGGACAGTGTCAACAAGTTGATCCTCCTTTTCTACATTGTCTTCAAATGGATAACTATCATACATCAGCTCCGGTTGTTCAAGCATAATGGACTAAATGCCTTCATGAATTTTCTGATTAGATTGTGCCATATCACACACATCAAACATTTATGGATCTTTCTTTTCGATTTCATCGTCATATTTATAAAAAATAGGAGCATCATCATAATGGTTTTGAGCAACAGATTTATCATAACCATGACAATAAGAAATTTTTGATATGATGTTAAATGTGTCAACAGCTTGGCCTCCATAAATTTGAGCATAAAAACAATTATGTACTTCCTCCTTTTCAATCAAAGGATTAGAATATAATTCATCAAGGAATTCTCATCCTATAACTTTAATTCTTATATCATATTCATCATAACGTGGAGCACTTTGAGAAATTTCAAATGATGATCCTGAAGGTTCGTTTGTTTCTCCATTACAAGGTTGCTTTTCAACACAAAAAAGATTTCCAATAGTTATTTGAACAAGAGATTCATCTTCAACAAGATTAGCATTCAAATGATTATTAAGACTATTGAAAGAATTATGAGAACATCCACATATATCTTTCATGATATCATCACTGGAATCATTTTCAACCTGACTTAAAATAGTAGCTTGATTATCGTAATGATCATGGAATTCTTCCTTGCCAACATAATTTGAAAATGTTTCCCCTTCGTCTTCAACAAATTGTGAAACTACATCTTCTTCATGACATGTTTTGAATCCTTGATTATACTTATTATCATTGTTTTTTGAATCAGAAATTGTATTTTGAAAATCAACCTACTTGCAACAATCTTTTAAAAGGAATTCAACTGAGAACATATACTTATAATGTTTCCAGAAACATACATGGAATTATTTCAGTGAGGAAATGCTAGCACCAAGAAGAGAAAAATAACATTCTCGTGCATCTCTCTCGAGTGAATACATGAAAATATTCATAAGCACATATTCATGCTCATTAATTAACTGAACCATACATTGATGAAATCTGATGAGGTGATATGAAGGATTATCCTCTTTGCTTTCTCTGAACAGTGGAAGGAAATCTCCCCAGACATCCATGATAGGTACTAGATTTGGAAAACCTGGAACATATGAGAAATTGAAAGGTGCAAACCTTCGAGCCAGAATGGCTTCCATGGTATTTGGCATCTTGAACCAATGGAGTCACCAATAGATTTGTCTGTCATGAAGCTGGAGTTTCCAGGTAGAAAACTACAGTCAAGCTAGTGTCCTTCTCTTGTCTATAATCAAGAATAGGATCTACTCAATATCAGAGCCCTGGGAAAGATGACTTCGTTCCCTCGCTCCTCGGCAACGACACCAAAAGATGTTACTCCTAAAGTTTGTACTGACTGCTTAGCACAAATTATAGGCACCTCGAATTGAATGAATCTGGATTTTAAATAGCAGAAGAGGAATTTAAAAGGGTGGATGAATGATAAGCCTAAACCAAAGACCTATAAATGTATGATAACAGGCCAATAAAGATAGTAAACAATGTATGAACCAATAAATAATGTATGATATGATTACAAACAATTAATCATATAAATAATGATGTTTTTTAGACAGAAAGACATTATGTATAAAAATTTACAGACATTGACATGTATAATGAGAAACTACGATAATAACATCATCCATCATAAGATTCATTATAGGGACACACAATATCTATATAAAAGGAAATTATAAACTGGATCATATAATATTTAATCCTCATACAGTTCTAAAACATACTGAGAGGGTGAAACAATGTCACTAATAATAACACCCTTACAAATACATTACAGCCTCTCAGGCTGGAACCTCCTCCCTCTCCATTGATTTTTTATTCATTATATAGACAATAATATGTGACAGAAATTTAACTCTGCCTCTTAGCTGGAAACTTGATGCAATCTTTGACCCAAGAAAAATACTTCAACTATCAAATGAAAACATAACTTGCAACCTCAATCCCATAAGTACTCAGCAAAATGACCATAATCCCAATCACATTGCAAGGAATGAAGCTAGCAAAATTATGTTTGTTACAAAGGCGGCACTCTTCTTCAAATTCTGTGGGAATTAATGATCTGAATCTCCATATGAATTGGGAGGTCCATTACATTAAAACAATATATGAAATGAGAACTGAGCCTAAAAATAGATCCAAAGAGGTAGTTTCATTCAAGCAACAGGAAATGAAATTGACCCTGCTACGAGCCTACCAGGTAACTCCTTAAAATATAGGACTGATCTTTTATGATTGCATTCAAATATGGGTTACATCCCTTAAAATACTGAAACTGCCAGATATTCAATATACTCTACATTTAGATGCTTTTTCATTGATGTTCTGCCACATAATGTTTTGTCTCCTACAAATATAAGCCTTCTTAATGCTATTATTTATCCTCCTTATCGCCTGAGTTGGCTTCCCCAAATGATGGAATTGGTTTCTGAAAATGAAGGCATGTCACTTAAATTATTGCTTAAATATTGATATCAGTTTCTTCCTTGAGAAAATAGCCACATAAACAAAACAGTAACCGCCACAACTATACTCGAGCAACTCTAAAATTAAATATTTTGACAACGAAAATACAAAGAATCTGTATCTTTGTTGATAATGAACTTGAGTAATCAGAAATTTTGGTTGCTTTTGAGCCTAATCTCCTTTGGATGACGATCATGAACATATTCATATGCTGGAAATTTTCTACTCTGAATCCTCGCCTTTAAAAAATGATACTTACTAACAATTGGAAGCGTTAAAGTTTGGCATATGGATGCCTCGTCAACACCTCAAAATAGACACGAGTGCTCAATACTAGATTCAGGTCTGGATAGAATGCATTCAAAGCTATAGCTTCTCTCATGCAAGTTCCTTGTTGTAGGATTTCATAAATGGAATGGGGAATATATGAAGATTAATCAAATTTCACCATGAAAAGAAAATGAGAGTGGAAACTTGAGGTGGAAGGTAGGTGGGAAATGAAGAAGAATTATGAGTGGAATGTGAGATAATAAGTGGAGTGTAATATGTGTTTCATTGTTTTAATTTTATTTAAAATATAAAATCAAAACTTTAATATAAAGATTTTATATTTAAAATAGATATTCATAAATGAAAGTGAGTCATGGAAAAGAGACTACAAGAGTAGTATGATAAAGACAAATCTAGACTCATAAGGTTAAAGGTATAAGCAATGATAGGGGTCTCATGGGATTTGAATGCGGAAAAATCAGGATTTAGGAGTTGCAAGAACAACAGAAACCACAAATTGGGTAAAATTATCTGGTAGTGCTTCATGAACCCGACTAACTGGACGTTCATGTTTTTAGAAAAGACACTAGTGGATATTGTGGAAGTGAAATTCATGGTTCATCTTTAGATGTGCGCTACCATAATCTAAATATTTTGATGGGGTAGATCCTGGTACCAACATCAGCTCTAGTTGGGGATAGAGTCCTCCCTGTGAGGCTCTAAGAAACATAGACCAAGTGCCTTATATCCATTGGGATGGAGTCTTCATGCTGCTGCAAATCCAGAAACTGAAAAAGTAATCCAAACTCATACTCTACAAACTGAAAATTGCAATATATTATGTTATATACCAATGCTCCATTGAATTGAAGTCTTATTCAACTATCTGAACTACTGTAGATGATAACAAGTTGAAAATAGGTCTACTAAAAAATTGTGCACCCCTGCAACTCTATTGTTTAGGAAATGAGATTATTTATGTACACTATCTACACTAACAAAATATACAACTTGGTCAAGTAAAATCATGCTTCTAGTGAATCCATACAAATATCTAACTAATTGGTGAAACTTTCGATCTGGAAATGATGAACAAAGGAGCCCATGGAATACCAAAATGCAATTCAAAAGAACAGAAAAGCCAACCTTCGTTTGACAAAAATAATTTGACATTTGAACTTCTCAAAGACTCCATATAACCAACAAACGGATCAATGAAGCTGTAAAGAAATACCTCTTGTTGTTCTGTGTAAAAGATAAGCTATCCATAAGAATCTTTCGTTCCATGAATATCATCCAGACATTGGCAATCAAAGACATCAGGATCAGCCTGAATTTGCCCCAGAATTTCTTGGACAGTGTCAACAATAATGTCAACAAGTTGATCCTCCTTTTCCATGTTGTCTTCAAATAGATAACTATCATACATCGGCTCCGATTGGTAAAGCATAATGGACTGAATGCCTTCATGAATTTGCTGATCAGATTGTGCCATATCACACACATCACACATTTCTGGATATTTCTTTTCGATTTCATCATCATATTTATAAAAAAATGGAGCATCTTCATAATGGTTTTGAACAACATATTTATCATAACCATGACAATAAGAAATATTTGATATGGTGTTAAATGTGTCAACAGCCTAGCCTCCATTAATTTGAGCATCAAAACAATTATGGAATTCCTCATTTTCAATCAAAGGATTAGAATATAATTCATCAAGGAATTCTCGTCCTATAACTTTAATGCTTATATCATATTCATCATAACGTGGAGCACTCTAATAAATTTCAAATGATGATGCTGGAGGTTCGTTTTTTTCTCCATTACAAGGCTGATTTTCAACACAAAAATGATTTCCAACAGTTTGTTGAACAAGAGATTTATCTTCAACAGGATTAGCATTCAAATGATTATTAAGACTATTGAAAGAATTATGAGAACATCCGAAGCTATCTTTGTTGATATCATCACTAGAATCATTTTCAACTTGACTTAAAACAAAAACTTGATTATCGTAATGATCATGGAATTCTTCCTTGATAACAGAATTTGAAAATGTTTCCCCTTCATCTTCAACAAATTCAGAAACTATAGCTTCTTCATGACATATTTTGAATCCTTGATTATACTTATTATCATGATTTTTTGAATCAGAAATTGTATTTTGAAAATCTTCCTACTCGCAACAATCTTTTAAAAGGAATTCAGTTGAGAACATATACTTATAGTGTTTCTAAAAACATATGTGGAATTCTTTCAGTGAGGAAATGCTAGCAGTAGTAAGAGAAAAATAACATTCTTGTGCATCTCTCTCGAGTGAATACATGAAAATATTCATAAGCCATCTTCATGTAGTATATTTAACTAAACAATACATTGATGAAATCCGGTGAGGTGATATGAAGGATTATCCTCTTTGCTTTCTTTGAACCATGGAAGGAAATCTCCCCAAACGTCCATGATAGGTACTAGATTTGGATAACTAGAACATATGAGAAATTGAAAGGCACAAACCTTCGAGCCAGAATGGATTCCATGGTCTTCGGCATCTTGAACCAGTGGAGTCTCCAATAGATTTGTATGTGATGAAGCTGGAGTTGCCAGATAGAAAACTGTAGTCAATCTAGTGTCCTTCTCTTATCTATCATCAAGAAGAGGATCTACTCAATATCAGAGTCCCGGGGAAGATGACTTCGTTCCTTTGCTCCCTGGAAACGAGGCCAAAATATGTTCATCCTAAAGTTTGTATCGACTACTTAGCAATAAATTCCGTATAAAAATTTACAGACATTGACATGTATAATGAGAAACTAGGATAATAACATCATCCATCATAAGATTCATTATAGGGACAAACAATATATGTATAAAAGGAAATCATAGACTGGCTCATATAATATTTAATCCTCATATAGTTCTAAAACATACTGATAGGATGAAACAATCTCACTGATAATAACACCCTTACAAATACATCACAACCTCTCAGGCTGGAACCTCCTCCCTCTCCATTGATTTTATGTTCATTATATAGACAGTAATATGTGACATAAATTGAACTCTGCATCTTAGCTGGAAACTCGATGCAATCTTTGAGCCAAAAAAAATTATTCAACTATCAACTAAAAACATAACTTGCAACCTCGATCCCATAAGTACTCATTAAAATAATCATAATCCCAATCACATTGCAGGGAATAAAGTTGACAATCTTGTGTTTGTTACAAAGGTGGCCCTCTTCTTAAAACTCTGCGGGAATCAATGATCTAAATATCAAGATGAATTGGGAAGTCCATTTCATTAAAACAATATATGAAATGAGAACCGATCCTAAAAAAAGATACAGAAAGGTAGTTTCATTCAAGCAACAGGAAATGCAATTGACCCTGCTACCAGCCTGCCAGGTAACTTCTTAAAATCTAGGACTGATCTTTTATGATTGCATTCAAATCTGGGTTACATCCCTTGAAATCCTGAAACTACCAGATATTCAATATACTCTGCATTCAAATGATTTTTCATCGATGTTCTGCCACATAATGTTTTGTCTCCTACAAATATAATCCTTCTGAATGCTAATATTTGTCCTCCTTATCGTCTGAGTTGGATGCCCCAAATGATGGAACTGGTTTCTGAAAAATGAAGACCTGTCACTTAAATTATTGCTTAAATCTTGATATTGGTTTCTTCCTTGAGAAAATAGCCACATAATCAAAACAGTAACCGCCATAGCTATACTCGAGCAACTCTAAAATTAAATATTTTGACAACAAAATACAAAGAATCTGTATCTTTGCTGATAATGAACTTGAGTAATTGGAAATTTTGGTTTCTCTTGAGCCTAATCTCCTTTGGATGAAGATCATGAGCATATTCTATTCTGGAAATTTTCTACTCTGAATCCTTGCCTTTAAACAATGGATACTTACTAACAATTGGAAGCGTTAAAGTTTGGCATCTGGATGCCTCGTCAACACCTCAATATAGACATGAATGCTCAATACTAGATTGAGGTATGGATTGAATTCATTCAAAACTATACCTTCTCTCATGCAAATTCCTTGTTGCAGGATTTCATAAATGGAATGGGGAGTGTATGAAGATTAATGAAATTTCACCATTTAAAGAAAATGAGAGTGGAAACGTGAGGTGGAAGGTAGGTAGGAAATGAAGAAGAAGTATGAGTGGAATGTTAGATAATAAGTGGAGTGTAGTATGTGTTTCATTGTTTTAACTTTATTTAAAATATAAAATCAAAACTTTAATATAATGATTTTATATTTAAAATAGATATTCATAAATGAAAAGGAGTCATGGAAAAGAAATTTCACCAAAAGATGTTAATCCTAAAGTTTGTACCGACTGCTTAGCACAAAGTTTAGGCACCTCGAATTAAATGAATCTGGATTTTAATAGCAGAAGAGGAACTTGAAAGGGTGAATGAATGATAATCCTAAAACAAAGACCTATAAGTATATGAAAGAAAAAGGTAAACCAGGATATAATAAAAAACACGTGTCTACAAACAATAGCAATGTATGAACCAACGAACAATGAGTTATGAAATCACAAACTATTGATCACATAACTAGTAGTATTATTGAGACAAAAAGACATTATGTATAAAAAATTACATACATTGACATGTTTAATAAGAAACTAGGACAGAGACACTGTCCATAATATTTATTACAGGGATACACAATATCTACAAGAAAAGAAATCATAAACTGATTCATCAAAGATTTCTTATCCTCATACATTTCTATAATATATTGACAGGCTATACAAGGCACTCATACAGAAAAATAAACCCTTAAAATACATCACAGCCTCTCAGGATGGAACCTCCTCCCTCTCCATTGATTTTTTGTTCATTATATAAACAGTAATATGTGACAGAAATTGAAATCTTCCTCTTAGCTAGAAAGTCGATGCAATCTTTGAACCAAAAAATAACTTCAACTATCAACTGAAAACATAACTTGCAACATCGATCCCATAAGTACTCAACAAAATGATCACAATCCCAATCACATTGCAGGGAATACAACTGGCAATCTTGTGTTTGATACAAAGGCGCCCCTCTTCTTCAAACTTTGCGGGAATCAATGATCTGAATCTCCATATGAATTGGGTGGTCCATTACATTAAAACAATATATGAAATGAGAACTGAGCCCAAAAACAGATCTAGAAAGGTAGTTTCATTGAAGCAACAAGAATTGCAATTGACCATACTACCAGCCTTCCAGGTAACTCCTTAAAATCTAGGACTGATCTTTTATGATTGCATTCAAATATGGGTTACATCCCTTACAATCCTGAAACTGCCATATATTCAATATAATCTGCATTCAGTTTCTTTTTCATCGATGTTATACCACATAATTTTTTGTCTCCTACAAATATAATCCTTCTGAATGCTACTATTTATCCTCCTTATCGTCTGAGTTGGATACCCCAAATGATGGAATTGGTTTATGAAAAAGAAGACCTGTCACTTAAATTATTGCTTAAATATTGATATTGGTTTCTTCCTTGAGAAAATAGCCACATAATCAAAACAGTAACGCCACAGCTATACTCGAGCAACTCTAAAATTAAATTTGACAACGAAGATACAAAGAATATGTATCGTTGCTGATAATGAACTTGAGTAATCGGAAATTTTGGTTTCTCTTGAGCCTAATCTATTTTGGATGAAGATCATGAACATATTCATATGCTAGAACTTTCCTACTCTAAATCCTCGCCTTTAAACAATGGATACTTCCTAACATTTGGAAGTGTTAAAGTTTGGCATCTGGATTCCTTGTCAACACCTCAATATAGACATGAGTGCTCAATACTAGATTGAGGTCTGGATTGAATGCATTCAAAACTATACCTTCTCTCATGCAAATTCCTTATTGTGGGCTTTCATAAATGGAATGGGGAATGTATGAAGATTAATGAAATTTCACCATGAAAATAAAATGAGAGTGGAAACGTGAGGTGGAAGGTAGGTAGGAAATGAAGAAGAATTATGTGTGGAATGTGAGATAATAAGTGGAGTGTAATATGTGTTTCATTGTTTTAATTTTATTTAAAATATAAAATCAAAACTTTAATATAATGATTTTATATTTAAAATAGATATTCATAAATGAAAATGAGTCATGGAAAAGAGACTACAAGAGTAGTATGATAAAGACAAATCTAGACTCATAAGGTTAAATGTATAAGCAATGATAGGGTCTCATGGGTGTTGAATGTGGAAAAATAAGGATTTAGGAGCTGCAAGAACAACAGAAACCACAAATTGCATAAAATGATCTGGTAGTGCTTCATGAACCCGGCTAACTGGAACGTTCATGTTTTTAGAAAAGATACTAGTGGATATTCTGGCAGTGAAATTCATGGTCCTCCTTTAGATGTGCGTTTCCATAATCTAAATATTTTGATGGGGTATATCCTGGTACCAACAGGGGGTTTCAAATCGCCCCTGTAGGTACCTACGAGAGGGTTTTATAACCTCCCCCAAAGGATTGTAAATAATTTTAAGGGGCGTTTTGAACCGCCTCCGTAGGTACCTACGAGCGGGGTTTATAACTGCCCCCAAAGTTTTGTAATAAATAATTTTATGGGGGATTTTGAACTGCCCCCATAGTTACCTATGAGGGGGTTTGAAACTTCCCACGTAGGTACCTATGAGGGGGGTTTTTAACCGCCCCCAAAATTCACTTTTTTTTGGGGGGGAGGGAGGTTATAACCGCCCCCAAAAGCGAATTTGAGGGGGGGGGGGGGGGCTTGGAACCGCCCCCAAAAGTCACTTTTGTTTTGGGGGGGGGGGTGTTGGAACTGCTCCGAAAAGTCACTTTTGGGGGAGGTTTTGATCTCTTCTAGAACCACCCCAAAAATTCAAAAAATTTAGTGTTAGTGCTATTTGGGGCGGTTTTATAAAGACTGTCTCCAAAGCAAAAACCGCCCCCAAAAGTGACTTTTGTAGGTGGAAGACAACCGCCCCTAAAAGTCAATTTTTTTGCAGTGAACCAAATCCACTTTAGGGATGGTTTTTATCCAAGAGGATGATTCATCTCAATAAACTTTCATATATTATCTTAGTAAGGGTCTTTCTGACCACAAATTCAGATATTCCCAGGTAGATAAGCTAGCGTTGGCAGCAATTCATGTTATCCAAAGACTTATACATTATATACTTCCAATAAAACCGACTATAGTGGTTAAAATGAACCCCATGAGACACATTTTGTCTCATCAAATCATCGAGGGAAAGTATTCAAAACGGATAGTAATTTGCAAGAATTTGATCTCGAATTCGTAAGCGATAAAGCCAAGAAGTCATTAAAATTTGCAGAACTAGTGTTGGGCCTAGGGAAAGGAATGCATGATTCACTTAGAATTCTACCTAAGTAAGGAGAAGAACTAAGAATAATAGAAAGGAGTTGTGACAGAGGTAGCAACAAGAAGAAATAAGAAGAAGGAGCCACACCAGAAGGAAGATGCATGATAGAAGAAGGAGCCGCGACAGATGGAAGAGTTGCGATAGGAGGAAGATCTGTGACATAAGGAAGATGCGCAACAAAAGAAGGAGTTGTGACAGAAGGAAGGAATGCAACCAGGAAAGATGTGACCGAATAACAATATCATAAGGCATGCAAGTGGTATAATGACTAGAAAATGACAGTAATACAAAACGGATAGAAAGTGACAGACCATAAAGATCGTGGATACGAGTTCGGCTAGAGCTGGAAGAAGCCATATGTATGAATATATTGTTGTAATTTAGGTCATTAGCACCTACTGTTATGTGTCACTAGAATATTAAATACATCATGTTGTCTAAGTATAGGAATTTAGTCGAGAAAGCGACAAGAAAAGAGTCTGTAACGAGTCGATAAAGAGTGTATAAAAGGAGGAACCCAAGTTGTATGCAGGTTAGCTCATGATTGTTGTTAGGCTCTAGTTATTACTTCATTGTTAGTATGTTATATGTTCTGTAATTGTAGTATGTTAGATTTTGCTAAGTGCTTTTGAGTTGAATATTCTGCAGCTGAGTGCATAGAACTAGAGGAGAGGTTGAATCAATCTAGGCTGTGTGCAGATCGTTAGTAGAGTTGAGTAGAAAGAGAGAAGAAGAGAAGATTAGAGAGAATGAGAGGAAGGAAGAGTCTATAAAGATAAATAAGAAGATCTAAAACATAGTCTACAACTTAGTGTGCAGACAAAAGGTGCATATATTTCTCATGCCAGATGAAGAGCACCTTTGTTGTTTCTCTTAGATGGGTTTCCACATTAGATTCTGTGTATTTGTGTAAATGTTGAATGTGTTTCAATTATGTGTATAAATTTTATATTAAATGAATGCTTATATATTTACTCATGAGTGAATAAATGTGTATCAGTCACACTATTATGATTTTAATACATTTATGCTACACCAGGATTGTTGTTATAATCCTTGCACAAGAGAAGTTGGGTTATGGGTATACTATTCATAATAGGCATAAGTAATCCAACCACGGTTTTGTTGAGCACCTTGGTGAGTTACTGAGGTACTAGAAATCCACCACCCAACTTCGGAAACTTGGTTCTTACAATTACCCAATAAGGAAGATATCTCAGGTGAGACTGCATACACGTCACAGGTGTTGTCGACTGGGATTTTCCTTGTCGGGCCGATATCTTGAGCTTTGTTGCACTAAGAATAAGGGACTGAATCTGGGTCAGGATCCTAAGAGGAGGGAAATAAATCCAACAAATGGTTCCATTTCCAGGACCGAATCATTTTGGTGAGGGATATGTTGTGGGAACCAACGAAACCTAAGATCTAAGATTGGGTGGGTTCCAAAGCATTAGAATTCACATGAGAAGAAAGAAAAGGATATCAGTGGAACCCAACAAAGTGGTTGGGTTGATTCCTCTATACATATATCCACAATATTTTGTTTTCCAAATTTCCCATTGTGTTGCATGAGTGGTTGTCTAATTTGGAAACCCAACAAAGAAATTTCCAAGGAGGAGAACCAAGGGAGTGGAATCCTTAGTTGATTGAGTGACTGAAAAGAGTAAACAACCATGTTTCAAGGGCTATATATTTTTGGATAGACATTATCTTGGATGGATACATTACTGATTTTGTTGTTCACAGAATAACCTAATATAGTGAGGTGGAGCAAATATTTTTTCAAGGACCACATGGTAGATATTTTCCGTCTTTAAATACATGGATAAAAATTCTTGTATGTGAAAAGGGCATTCTATGAATGTGACAAGTTGGAAGCTCTACAAAAAAAAATGGGAATGTCGCAACAAAAATCTATGAAAAATGATGCAAATTGAGTTGAGATGTCCCCTGGAGATAGTGGAACTGAAATACAGTTTGGTGGTTTAAGAAGCGGAAGAATATTTAGGTCTAGAAAGCAAAGAAAGACTCTAAGAGGAAGAGAAATTTGCAGCACGACCAGAGAATAATAAGACTACGAGCTTGCACCATACATCAACAAAGGATATTGTGATGAAGAAGAAAAATATCGGCCAATATCTGAAGGAGATGAAGAATCAAAAGAGTTGACTGAAGCTCCAGTTCCAGAACGCGGTTACAACACACCTACAGCACCGTGCACATCACTAGAGGTAATATATATAGATTTATCTTGAAGTGCATATGTAAATACAAGTAGTACTAACACTGTAAATAGAAGACAAGGGAGTCCAACTAGTCAAATTTTTTTCCAAACGTACCAACAATCAATACAATGGTTGGAACTGACATTAAGTTACCAATATTCAATGAAAATGGGTTGGAAGACCCAGAGAAACAGAGGTTTATTTGTGAATTCATGTGGAATGTGAGACTGATCTAGGATGAAAACATAAAGAAAACACATATAATCATGACTCTGTGAGGTCGTGCGCTAGATTGGTACATGAAATCCTCTATAGTTCCAGTAGGATTTCCCAGAAAATACTCGACCATATGCAAGTGGGTATGATAGATGAGTTCAGGAAGGAAAAATCTGTCGCAGTGCATTATCGAGATCAAATAAATCAAGCAACTACCTACGAAATCAATATGAGACTTTGACCAAAAATCAAGACATTAATGGCCAAGTAAGCTTCCAAATATTAGATGTACAACATAAGGAATGGATCATTTCTACCTTGTTGTCATACATCTAGATACCATTAATGCAATAGAATCTTGTGTCACAGGATGAAGCTATCAAAATAGAAATGAAGCTAGAATCTTCGCCGATTGGAGAAACTGGTGTAGGAATGATGTAAATCTAGTCACAATTGACTAATATTATGGTACATCTCCAGGACATCAAGAAGGGTAAAGAAGTTCAAGAAGAACTATGGTTTACAAGGTGTAGAATAAATGAACACCATAAAACAAATTTCCTGATGCTCATGAATTATGTCGCAACAGGAGCACTGAACCTGATAAATATCAAAGGGATTTCTTAGTGTAGAATATTTCAAACTAGGGGCCATAAGTCTGAATCATTTTTGTACATACATAATATTTTAAGTAACCTAGCTATCATGTACTGTAAATTTCATAAATTAGTAGGACACGATGATAAATATTGTAGAGCACTTCAGTTGATACAGGAAAATACAGTGGATACCTACTTGATGAAAAATGACGAGCGGATGTACACTAAACGAGTGAAACCTCAATACCATCATGCTCAATATCCACCACCACAATACCAACAACCACAATATACTTAGCCACAGTATCAACAGAACCATTATCCACCATAGAAACAATACCCTCAGCAAAGGGGGGGGCTGGAAATTTCATAGGTCAAGGACAACAACAAGGACAAGGAGGATTTAATCGAGGGAGAGGAAAATCGATATGTTATAATTTTGGGAAATTAGAACACTTCACACGATATTGTCAAAGTCCTGCAAAAACATGTACATATAGTAAAGCAATTGAGAACACTATTGAACAGTGTGCACAAATAATTGTGAAATAGCAGGCTCAAACTGTTGGAAATCCCAACCCTGTGCATAATCAAAATTCAAACCCTAATTAGAACATTTAAATGCTTTCTGTTGAGCTGAGAGAACCTAACATTGTTGATGTTACAAGAGGAGGTGTTGTGACAAGAGAAGACAAAATTACACGGTATGGACAACCGTAGGTGTGACCTGCGACACAAAATAAAGTCATTCTAGATGTCTAAAAGGAGAAGGAAGTCTTCTTGGACCTGCGACCAATGTTTATTGAAGCCAATCAACCATCGACATATTGAAAAGTAAATACCATGCCCAAAATATTTGAACAACTACTCCAGAAGCAGCCAATGAAAAAAGTGTAGTAAGCTCAAATAATTTTTCAAAAGTTGTTTAGCACTAATCAATGATAGAGATGTTGTTGCATGATTGACAACACTCATAGAGTAAAATCCATAGTATCTACGACCTGAAAAGAGAGTAAACCATATATGGAAGAGGTTAAAAATGGGTCGAGAACTGTGAATGACTGCATCGATAGGAGATTATGATATGGACTAGATCATATTATAACTCTACTCATATGCCAACATACTGACAAGACATACATGGGAGAGCATGAATACTCCATGACTAGATTGGTCTCCCATTCAGCTAGGACTTGTGAACGAGTCGAAGGTTCTAAAGATGGGTACACTAAATCAAGTACCTATTAAAGTTGAATGCTCAATGACATATGCATAATTCGAAGTAACCAACATTTTTCGATGACACAAATACCTATCCAACACTTTTGGGAATTTACAGGGTGATAGATAATTAGACCATTATTATTTTTAAGAAAATAATATTATCATTTTAATATTATGAAAAAAAGGGTTGTTGCGCCAATTAATCTGCTTGAAGGGAAGCGATATGCTGAGCCAGTCAATAGTAAAGACCAAGGAAATTAGCTGGATTAGTTGTATAATTTCATATCTTCAAGAGATGATTATATAAATCCAACAACTAATGGAAATATGAGTTGGCGGAGTGTAATCTCTTGTATGTCTGATTCAGGTGATGTATTGAAAAATTGGCAGAACTGGTTGCATGAAGTATCTATGAGAAGATGAAAAAGAATCAAAATATTTGTGTGACATGTAGGAGGCGAAAAAAGTGAGATACCTACATATGAAGGACTACCCAACCTTGTATCTTTTCTAGTGGAGTTTGAAGAAAAATTTGGAATCACAACGACTGTCCACCTTGGACTTTGTGCTGAAAGCTACGCTCGCTAGAAGGTGGGGTACACATAAACAACCTATCTCTAAATGGAAACATTGTAGAAGATTGATGTAGATTATATTTGGATAAGAGATCAGTTATACTGGTCATAAGTATATAGTATTGACAAATCTTGTTGAACATATTGAGCATTGTTGCATGACATGGCGAGAATATCCACGAAAAGAATGGGTTCACCGGTTCGTGGAACACTTTGGAGATGGTACCAAGGAACTGTTATACATTAGTATAGATATGAAGAGGAACTATCGAGTGGGAAGAGTTAGCCATGAGATTCACCCATACATTTGATTTCACAAGTGAACATCCAAAAATTGATGTTGTGCTACAGATAATGAAGGAAAATATATTTGAAGAAATCCTGGTTGCACCCACCAATTTCCATCAATGTAGCACAATATCCCACCATTGGATGGAGTGTTACAATGTTACAGGAGAATTGGGCGATGATGATCTATTTGCTATAAACATACCAGAGTCATAGGGCATGCGCTCAGTGGAAGGAGATCGCATTTCTAGTGACCAATTCCTAAGTCCACTTAAGATGAAGAAAGTAAATATCGGCTCACCTAAGAATCCAAAGTTTTCCAATATTGGAGATTATTCGAATGACGAGACTGTGGGGAATATCACAAATTTACTCCATGAATTTCAGGATCTATTCCCTACTAATTTTTCATGGATGAAAGGAATAGTCGGTGACTTTGGTGAAATGAAGATACCCTTGAGGCCTAATGCAAGATCAGTTAGGCAACGACCATACATATTAAACCCACTCTATAAAGAAAAGGTTAAAGTTGAATTAGATTGAATTCTAGAGGCAGGTGTTATATAAATGGTTGAAGAATCAGAGTGGATCAATCCAATCATAGTGTAGGAAACAAACACCTCACGTGAAGTAATAATTTGTGTTGAACTGAGGAAGTTAAACGATTCATGTTTGCATGATTTTTTTTTGAATCCATTCATGTACAAGGTACTAGAGAATGTCAGAGGACAAGAAATGTATTCATTCATTGATAGATTTTTTAGGTTACCATCAGATCATAAATGAAAATGAGGACTAACAAAAGTCTACATTTGTGACAGACTGGGGTTTTTTCCAGTATACGGTATTTCCATTTAGACTTAAGAATGCACCCGTGACTTTTTCTAGAATTGTAGTTGCTTCCTTTAAATATTTAATACATAAATATCTTGAAGTCTACTTTGATTAATGGACAGTATTTGGTCTTGAAGTCTACTTCGATGACTAGACAATATTTGTTTATAAAATTTTTTAAAGCTCAAGTATCTTAATATTTTCTCAAACAATGACAATAGGTGCATACGAGAGGCCAGGGAACTGAAGTGTTCAACTCCCTCACCCATTATGGGAAAAGGGGGGCTTATGCAATCAAGGTTTTTTAGTAATAATAAAGCATATATCATGTAGATTTAATTTTGTTATGTTATATATGTTGTTATGTAATAGTTTATAATTTCATATTGCCTTATTTAGGTGCATAAATGTTCCTTTGTTTATTTTGTGATTGATTAAATTATGGTTTTGTCTAATAAATCATTAACACATGAAAAAGTGTAAATGATTTGCACTATACGAGAACATGATTTGTGTTCTTTCGTTCCTTGTTCGGGTGGCAGCACTGACAAGGGATAAGGACCACAAAAAGAATCCAGTATTCAAGGGATTTTTTTGCCTCTATTGAAGTGGTCTGAAACATTTTCATGTATAGTTGGATGGTTTCTTCACTTTATCATCTAGATATCATTATGGAGCTAGAGAACATAGTGTTTTTCCTTAGATTTTCTTTATGGTCATGGGATTGAGAACATTATCGATCTACCTTGGATATATCAATGATAGGGTGATGGTAGTTTTGGTTTTATATAAACTTTTTAATCTTTTGTTTATGCATCCATATCCATATTGTTTCTAATTCATTGGGTTTGAAGATACCTAGAACTGCAAATATTCCAAAATAATGTGGGAGTATTTGTTTTAGTAAATTAGGGTTCACGGGGACTTCACTTAGTGAACCTCTCACATAGCACATACGATCGTGGGATATTAAAGAAAACCCTTAATTTCCAGAGATATTGACCCAAAATATTTTTGTTGAAACCCCCTCCCAATACTTAAAACCTCCTTCCCACCCCTTTTTATACCTCAATCCTTATAAACCACCCTACCCACCCCCACCTTAAACCCCTCATCCCCCCAATACCTGCAATATATTGGTTCAATTTTTGATAATTTTAAAACCCACAATATGAACTAACATTATAGGATATTGGTCAACACGTGAAGACCCCATGTTAGGGTTGATGTTTTATTAAACAGTGATATACATAGCTAAGAGGTAGTTTTCCCAAGTTCTTTTTGGTTATATTCATTTCTGGTTTTTGCTATGGTCATATATTAGATGTTTATTTCTCTGTTTCTCAAGTCTTGTGAAGTAGAGGGAAATAAGCAATGATCACGTGGGATTGGATTCAAGAATTCAATGAATATATGACATTGATGACATGAAAAAATTATGAGGAGAGCATCATTGGTAACCCTATTTAGTCTAGAGGTGATGCATGAATGGTGAGAAGTGATCAAAACAATATATAGGTAATTGAATAATCAATATTGATATATATCTAGACCTATAATATGCTCAGAGAATATTCTTAGGAGAAAAAAGATTAAAGAATTGTTAGGATTTGTGTAGCACATATGGAGGGTTGCAAAATGTATTTTGAAGGATATACAAGAGAATAACCATGGATTTATCATCAAAACTTCTAACTATCACATGACTAGTTGGAAGGGGAATGAGATCGAGATGTATTCCTATCCATGGTACTATGACCAAAGAATTAATTTATGAATGTTTATATAATCACAAGTGTGGATCTCATTGGTCACATGGACAAGTTATTACATAAGGAACTCGATTTCTTCATCCTGCATCGTATTCTATTGGACCTATGGACATAACATTTTAGGTCGTGGAAGAGTTGTCGAAAAAAAATTCCATTACATCTTTCCTTAAAACTTGTGCATTATAGATTTAGAGTGATTATAACTATTGTATGTAGTCTTAGTATAGGGAAAGAGGAAGTGCAATCACATGGTATTAAGGGGAGATTGATAAGCTACAATATTGTTGAGGACCACTATTGTATACAGTCTCAATTTGACTAGTAAATTGAGGCATTTTCTTACAACTTGGGATTGGATTATGTCAACCATAAATTATTTATGATATCCTACCAAAATTGTCAACAACAAGTTGCCAATAAGACATATAGTCTCCAATTTTGAATCAGAGTCTTTGTGATCCAAATCCCATGGGATTGATAGAGAATATGACACTATAACCATGTGTGAAGAGCATCTTGTGAGTGATACCGTTGCCCAAAAAGGAATACTATTATATAATCATGGAAGGGATTCCATCAGATAATTTATACAGAAATCAATAGTAACTTCATCACTAGTTACTATTGGAAAAGTCATGATATTTAGGCTTTACTAGATCAAGAAGTTTCTCACCTTGTGGCTTGGTGTCATTACTTTTAGAGGGAATTAAAATCATAAAGAAGATTGAGATATGAAAGGATTCTAGTTACGTTAAGTGTAATAGGATAATGGCTATGAGAAGTTGTGGATGTGTGAAGTTGTGGTGTTCCCAATTCTATATGGCTACAAAGAAATTCTAGAGTGGATACATAATTGCAAAAGAGACACATACATGTTCAATGTTTGGATCAATATCTTTTAGTTTGTTGACAAATTGGTGGATAAGGTTGTTTATTGGATATTTCATTATATATTTATTCTCTTTGAAGGTGTTTATGTGATGATATGATTGTTAATGAGTCATGGAAGGATTCACTTTTCACATGGATATGTGTTCCATGGTTCCAAAAAAGAACAAAAAACAAAACATGTAACTTGAAGTATGTTCTAGGTATAGTTGTAAAAGACTTGTAGAAAGAATAGTCCCAGTTGTGGAATGTAGTTGGGAAGTCATTATGAGAGTTGCAGGGATTTTAATTTCTCTTTAATTTTTGGAAACTTTATTTATTTATGAAACCTTGTTGTGATAATATGGTAAAAAAAACCTAAGTTTAATACCCTAAGGAGTTGAGGAATTATTGTACTTAAAGATACAAGTCGTTATGTTGATTCTTTTTTAATGCATCTTGTGAAATGTCATACAATTCAAATACCATGCCCATGGGAGTTGCAAAAGGATTGTTGCAGGATAGTCACGAAATGTTGTAAAACCTTCATCCTTATTTTACTTTTCTTACTTACACCTGGTAATGAATTTTATAGTGATGAGTTTAAATTGACTTACTCCTTGGAGTAGTTGTGGATCAACACTACATGGTGGGATCCCAACTTTAATTTACCATTAGGTTTGTTTTAGAAATTTGATGATTTTTTGTACAGCATGTAATGATATTGTTAAAATATCAAGAATTTGTGGTGATATGGATTTATCAATTTAATGTAACTAGTTGCAAGGGTGTGACAGACCCACACTTGGTGTGGTAGACCAGGTGCATCTTATTTCAAGTTACAGATCTTGTTAGACTTATTTAAGCTTGGAATGATAATTCTAAAGTGTAATTATGAGGCTTGATCACCCTAGAGGTAGTGCTATCATATTGGTGGATGGTTGTTTTTGGAAGTTGTGGGTAGAATTTATGACCATCATTTTTAGAAATAGGTTAACAATTACTAGTACATATGGATCATGGTAGTCATGCAACTAAGTTAAGGATGTGAGTAGTAGTGGAGGTTGTGAGTGCACCAATATAGAGTTTTACTCACATTGTATATTTGATGATATATGAAGTTTTAGATGTGATAGGAGAGAATTTGAGGAGATGTGGTTACATATGTGATAGGTGGGAAATTAAGGAGTTGTGTTTATGGATGTGATAGGAACACATATGAGTAGTTGTAAGGATGCGATAATGTAGGCATTTGTCCACGTGATGAGTGGAAATCAAGAGCATGAGGCATTTATACCACATGATTGTATCGAAGGAAAAGGATGATGATGATGAGTTGTGATTCAGAGTGTTTTGAGGAAGGATGTGGTGTTCATGTTTTGATAGGTACTTGGTTAGGTTCAACACCATATACAACCATGATCCCTATTGATGGCTTCCCAATATTGTATATGAGGCATTCTGATAACAAGGGTTGATGGACATAAGGAGAATCATGGTATAGGTTTTGAACATAAGGCCCATCATGATAGGTTTTTCAGGATCAGTTTGTTCCATGACGATATTGTGACTGAATAAGGAGGTTGTGATAGAATTAAAAAGTTATATAATCACTAGTACAAAATGAGAGATAAATGACCAAAATTAAGTACTTTTAAGTGATCCACCTAAAAATGACCAATTTGGTCATGGGATAAAATATATGACCAGATAAAAAGTAACTAAACTCAAAATGACCAAATAACAATAACATTAGGAATATGAACATGCCATTTATTTGGTCATTTTTAGTCGTGTCACTCTGAAAATTGGAAATTACAATTTTGACAATGAATTTGTAGAATTTAGTAAAATTTTAACACTGTAAATGGATTCAGAGACCCCATAAGGGGACACATTTGTAGTGTTAAAATTTAGTAAATTGTAAAATTGTAGATGGATTCATATAATATCCATTTCAATGTGCTTATCATGCCCATATCTTATTTCACTATTTTTTTA
>LPNX010881942.1:910640-926700 GCA_001517045.1 Pseudotsuga menziesii
TCGAACTGAACCATTTGGGTGTATCTCTTCGACAAGGTAAGTTCCCATCCATTCCGTGTGGATTTTCTTGGGTTTTCCTTTGACTTGACTATTATAGAGTAATGCAAAGTCTCCGACCGACAGGTTTTTGTTTTTGATGTTGCGGTCGTGCCATGCTTTCTGCTATTGCTTGTGAATTTCTTGGTGTTGTATAGCCATGAGTCTGTGTTCTTCCAGTTTTCTAAGTTAGAATAGGCGGTCCTTTCTTGCATGTTCGACATCGACATGTAATAGTTGTGAAATAATAGGTGTCTACTGTCGAAAATGTAGGGGGACGACTGCTTCTTGCCCGTAGACTAGTCGAAAGGGGGTTTGGTCAGTCGACCATTTATAGGTTGTCCTATATGCCCAGAGAATTACAGGGATTTTCTCATCCCAGTCGTCTTTGTCGGTACTACATATTTTGGTTAACCCTTTTGTCAATGTTTTGTTGAAAGCTTCAATCGCACCGTTCGACTGAGGGTGATAGGCAGTGCTTCGTCGGTGGTTGATGTGAAATTGGTAAGTCAAATTTTTGATGGTTTTGTTGATAAAGTGTGATCCTTGGTCGCTGATCAATGTGAGTGGGTAGCCGAATCTAGTGATGATGTTTTCGTAGATGAAATTAGTGGCTACCTCACTTGAACATGTATCGACGGGTTCAGCTTCTGCCCATTTAGTGACATATTCTACTGCCATGATAATATATCATGCACTTGATCATTTGGTTGGGATAGGAAATGGTCCTATGAAGTCTATAGCCTAGATTTCAAATGTGAGACTAGGGTTTATAGATATCAAGGGAATCTCTGTGCTCGGCAGAGGTCGACCAAGTCGTTGACAGCGGTCACATCGACTAACAAAGTTTTTGCAATCTCTGTGGATCGTCGGCCACCATAATCCCGACTGTTGGATTTTTCTTGCAGTTGTATCTGCTTGGAAATGTCCTCCTGCAGGTCCATAGTGTGCTTCATGCATGATTTGGTCTCGCTCATGGTCGAGAGCACACCTTTTGAGAATGTTTTCTAACCCCATTTTGTATAGAAATCCATTGATGAGGCTGTAAGGGGAAGCCTTCATAGCTAAGATTTGTTTTTTCTTAGTGTTCAGACCTTATGGTGCCTGACCTGTCTTTAAGAACTGAGCTATTTCTATGAGTTCTTCTGGCACTGCTTCTATGCGAAATAAATGTGCATCCGGCAAGTCGTCGTCGACTCCGTTCGGTTCCTCTCCCGTGTCTATATGGGATAGGTGGTCGGGCCCAACATTTAACTTTCCTGGTCGAACCACGACTTCAAAATCAAATTCTTGAAAAAGAAGTAGCCAATGACAGATTCACCCATGATGAAGGGGTTTATTGATGAGGTATTTCAAGCCTTGATGGTCGGTGTAAAATGTGAAGGGGTTGGCCAAGAGGTAATGTCGATACTTTTGGAGGGCAAAGACCATACCTAGGGCTTCTCTTTCAGTGGTCGAATAGTTCCTTTCAGCCTTATTTAATTTTTGACTACTGTAAACTATAGGGTAGTCCATCCCATCATCCCCTGGTTGAGTCAGGATGTCTCCGATTGCGATTCTTGATGCATCAATATGCACATGAAATTTGGTCGACCAATTTGGAAATTTGAGTATGGGGGCTTCGACCAGTTTTCTTTTCAGTTTGTCGAATCAGATTTGGCAGTCCTCTTTCCATTTAAACTCTTAGTCTTCCTTTAGTAGTTCTTCTAAAGGATAGGTCATATCTGAGTAGTGTCTTATGAACTTTCTATAGTATCCTGTATGTCCAAGTAACACCCTGACTTGTTTAGGGTTTATTGGGGGTTTCAAGTCAAGGATGATTTTAATTTTGGAAAAGTCGACCTTGATACCATCTTTACAGACAATATGCCCTAAGAGTATGCCTATGGGAGTCATAAATATACATTTCTTAATGTTTAGA
The DNA here is from genome assembly GCA_001517045.1 of Pseudotsuga menziesii. Lineage (NCBI taxonomy): Eukaryota > Viridiplantae > Streptophyta > Pinopsida > Pinales > Pinaceae > Pseudotsuga > Pseudotsuga menziesii. Next base: position 912,598 of record LPNX010881942.1, read on the forward strand.
GAGAGTTGAATTTGTCGACATCTCTCCAGCATAAGTCGAAGCCATTTGCAGTGATCTTTTAAGGTGGAGTATATGGTCCAGTCGTCGAAATATACTACCATGGTATTATATATGTATTCTTGGAAAGTCTTGACAACAATTCGGGAAAACACTGCAGGTGCATTCTTCAACCCAAAAGGCATAACTCTGTAAGCAAAGGAGCCAAATTCATAGACAAAGGTTGTCTTCTTTTGATCTTCTTTTGCTATGGGTACTTGGTTGTATCCTGATAATCCATCTGTGAAGGATTAGCATTTGTGGCTTGCAACTTCATTCAAGATTTCATCAACATAGGGAGTTGGGAATGGATCTGTCAATGTTACTTTGTTGAGCTCCCTAAAATCGACACAAATTCTTAACCTTGTCGGGTCATGTTTCTTAGGATGAACGACCATGGGACTTGCCCATTCAGACTGGTTGATGGGGTAAATGATCCCTGCTGCTAACATGTTGTCGATTTCCTTTTTAACTATCTCCTTGTACTTGTGAGCTAGGTCTTTTCTTGACAGGTCAGACATCAGGTTTAGTATCTATTTTCATTTCTCCCATTTCCTATACTAGCCCTTTTAAGTCTTTATAGTCCCTGGCAAAGACATCTTGGAATTCTCTAAGTAAGTTCACTATTTCGGTGGTCTGTTGTTTGTACCAGTAGTCACCAATCTTGGCTATTTTTGGTCGGTTGTCATTTGAAATGTCGACCTCTTTAGTTTTCACTTTTACATCTAACCACTCTGGTGCTTTAGCTTCATCAATCGACCGACTTCCTTCTGTGAACTGTGAGAATTTAGCAGGAAAGTCGGCTGCAGTCATTCTGTCAAGATCTGGTTTGTCGGTGGTCTCAACTTTTAAGATTGAATAGATAGGTTTTGTTGTTTCACTATGGTTGGTTTTCCATCTGAAGCTCTTTCCTTCTGTGTGTTCATTTTCTAAGTGTAAACGGGTCATCTGTGGTCTGTATTTGGTTTGTATATTGTTACAGTCCTTGATCTGTCGGTGGGTCTGGGAGGGTTGTTTTTCGGTCGGTTGGAGAAATTGTTTGATTTGCTATGCTGTCTCGACCAATTTTTCATTTTGAGGTATGAACTGGAAGTCTTTGATAAAATTTTCCTTGAGTTCCTGCCAAAAGAAAGTTTCACCTCTAGCTTCCTCCATCTTATACCATTTATTGGGTAAGTCGGCTAGGGTTGAAGGAAACAAATGTGGCCAAGTTCTCTCATCGTTACATCCAAGTCTTCTCCACTCCTTTTCACAAGTCTTAATGTGTTCTTCTAGGTTTTCTCCTTGGGTAAAAGTAGGGATCTGGGCTTGGAGGGTTAACTTCTATCCACCAAACTGTTCGACAAAGAAAGTTGAAGCAGTTGTCCAGGTCTGAAGTTTTGTCTGCTGGGTATCCCACCATCTCGCTGCTTGACCTGTAAATGTTTTGACTAAGCTTTGGAGTCGACCATGTTCTCCAATATTCTTAGATACTTGTTCAATGTGCATGACTAGGGATTCCCTCTCCTTATACTTGGGTAGTTGTGTAGTGTTTAAGTTGGTTGGTTGTAAGGTAGGTCATTCCCTTACTTTCTTTTCAAAAATTTTGGGGATAATGGATACTATGAAGCACTGCCGGGTGGATTTTTTTTGTACTTTTTGTATAGTCCAGCACCCTCTTGCTTGTGTTTTGTAATTTTCCATCTCCTAGTCATACAGTTCAGCATCGGAGTTATAACCAATTGAGTCTTGGTTACCTAAGTAAAGTTCTCCATGGATGTTGGGCTCTGTATAGCCCGTATTGTTGTTAATCTGGTAAAGTTGTCTGACATCGACTTCCTCATCAATTGGTTCAGTCCAAGGTTCTCCTTGGGAGGGGTTAATGGGTACAATAACTTTGTGACCATTTCCTTTTAGCTTGATTCGTTCCTTGTCTAAGGATATGGAGGCTTTCATCTTCCATCTCCAAGGTCGACCGACTAGCACGGGGAATGAACTAGATCCCTCTTTTGGGTCGATGATTTCAAAATCAACCTTGGTCAAAATTCCTTTGATGGTCGTGTCGACATTTTTCCAAACCCCAATGGGTTCAATGAGACCTTGGTCGACGAGTTTTAGGTAAATACCTGATTCCTAGAGTCAAAGTCTTCCCATATTTTCCCATGTATCCCGGGTCATGATATTTACCTGAGACCCAAAGTCAAGCACTACTTGTCGGACGTGGTATCCTTCGATTTCCAGGTTGACAAGTGGGTCGACATAATTTTTGTCTTTTTGGTTTAGGCTACAGATGTTCTTAGTTTGTTTTTCGCTGTTAGTACTTTTTATTTGATGCAATAAATCAATGAACTGGGCCACGGATTTGTCTATTTGAGTGAGATAGATTAATTGCTGTATTGTGTTAGGTCGACTACTAATGAGGTCTTCTTGTTGTGCAATGTCATGAAATATGTGGGTTGCCTCATGATATGTGTGTTTTTGCTTTATAGGGTTAGGATAAACATTTGTATCTTTAATCTTGCTAATTTGGGGGTTATCAGGACCTGTTTTTGTGCCTTGTCGATTAACAATATGTAAATTCTTAGTATTTAGTACATCATGCTTTTGTACACAAGCCAAGACATTAACATTTTCCTTCATATTGATTTTTTCTAACATAGTAGGACAATCCTCAAGGGAGTGATCGCCTACTCCACAGTGCGTACATAATTTAATATCAGTTCTGTCCTTGTACGGACAATCTGCGTACCGGTGACCTTCTTTGTAGCATGTGAAGCACTGGGTGGGTCGACGCGTTCGGATGTCGCGATTCCCAAAGAATCGACCTCTTCCTCCATAACCCTAACGTTGGTTGTTGTACCGACGCTCATATCGTCGGCCGTCGTATCTTTGTCTGTCCTGGTTGTTTGTATTGTTTTGCTCGTTGTTTTGCACTACTGCATTCATTTGGTAGACTGCCTGATAGTTCTGTCGATTTTTTAGGTTTAACTGACAGTCAGCCATGTTGTGACTTTTGGTCTCGCAGATGGCGCACCAGGAAGCCTTTCCATTCTTCATGTTAAACAGACAATCTTTCATGGAGTGATCTCCGTGTTCCTGGAAAATGTCACAAAATGATTTAGTTTGTACAAAGCGGATGTCTTGTCGGCTATATTGCTGTCGACAATTATCTTTCGAATGACTGGCCGTCAAGCAGTTGGTACACCAGATTTCCTGATTCTTGAGGGTTAGTTCCTTCAAAGTCTTCTGCACATTCTTGAGCTGTTCTTCTAATCTATGGTCCATCGAATAGGCAGGTATGTCTTCGTCCATCTCGACCTGTAGAGCTTTTGTTAGCGCATCTTCATACGTTTTGAACATCTCCAGACTGATATGTCGACGTACTTTCTGCGATAATCCTGCAAGGAACCATTGAATTAGTAACTGTTCATCAATAATGTAATCTAGCTGGCTTAGTAGGTCCTTCCAATGTTTGTCATAGTCGCGGATTGTCTCCCCTGGCTTTTGCTGTGTTGTTTTGAGCTTTTTAGCGGCCAGGTGCTTAGCGTCTGGGGTTTTGAAGAATGATAAGAACTGTGCTTTAATCTCAGCTTTCGTCGCTCTGGGTTTCCTTTCCGAAAATGTCATGTACCAGGTCAAGGCTCTTTTCCTTAAGGCTCCAGTGAACTGTGCCATTTGTCGGTCTTCATTTGTTACCTGGTTTGCTTCCCAGGTCGACTCGTAGATGAACCAATGTCGTCTGGGGTCTTCATGTCCCTTGTAGAGAGGAATGTGAGCTAATCCATGACCCATGTCTGAATCACTTTCATTGCTCTCAGAATTTGGCGGAGGTGGGGGTGGGGGTGGTGGTGAAAGTGGTGGGGTTATTGATGTAGTCGAGCCTTCGGAATTTTGGTCGACGGATCTTGAGCTCCTGCCGGTCATCGAGTCGTCATCGAATTGTAGTTGGTTGATGTCGACTTCGGCTGTCGATGGTCCACTGCAACTTGGTGTTCGCAGGTCTGCTTGTTCGATTTCTTCTAAAGCTGTATTTGGCAGGGGGGGTACTCCTTCATGTGTCAGTAAGAGAAAGTGGATACTCTGGAGGGAGGGTGCAGCCTGAAACGTCACCCAATTTCCTTCAAGCGGTCGACGTATAATAAGGTGTAAACTAGTGTACGTTTCGTCACCTAGTCGGCTCCATATACTGAAGTCACCAGCTCGTAGTCGGAGGTCATCTTCGACAATAGTCTGTATTCTAGTACGCGGATTTGTTGGGGAAATGGTTATTCCGTCGTTGGGAGCTGTTATTTGGAGAGCTTCTAGCTGCTCGATCCACACTTCTTCTTCCTTAGGGGACACCTCTTTCTCTACACCCTCTTCCTGTCGGTAGTGACCCGACTCTGGTGGATTCTCTTCGCGGTCGTCCTCCCTAGGGTTTTGTTCACTGTGCAGCCCTGCGACTCTTTCGCGTCTTTCTTCCCTGCTCTTCTGTCTTTCGTCCCTTTCTTGTTTCTGAATGTCTGACATACTTTCGTACAATACCATTTTCTTGAAGTCCTCTTTGGTCGACTTTTCATTACTGGTGACGTTTATCAGGTCTTAGGACAACTAGGATCCACTATACTCTACCTCTGATACATGACCAGCTACCCCCCCATAGCCTACCCGACGCTTTTAGAAAGCCCAAATAGTTCGATTTACTTGCTTAGAAAGTATTCCCACTCTCTTTCTGCAATGAATTTCTCCCACTTCCTCTGCTTCTCCACCCAATTGGTATTTAATGGCTGTTCGCACAGCGGTGGACGAGGTTCAACGATGTGGCCTGCTCCGTTCTCTATCAAGAATTTGAACAGCAAGGTTGGTAGGGAACACAAAAATTGTTCAATGAAATCTATGTAAAATTTTTCTTTGACAGTTTCCACAGAAGTTCTGTCTTCGACTGCTTGCTCCTCATAGAAGTCGTCGGCAATTTTCTCAAACCACTCTGATAGATTTGTTCGGCCTCCTCGGATCAATTTTTTGAGCAACTGTTATTCTTTAGTCGCATCCAACTTTCTCATCCAGAAGTTGCTTCAAGAGTTGTGGCACTGATTCGATAAATTTTTCATGCATCTCTGTGAAAAATATTGCTTTAGCTTCAGTGACTGTCAATCTGTTCCTTCTTACGTAATTTTGTAAGTAGTTTGCAACTTTACGGTCCCACCAGTCCTTAATCTCCTGCTCTGGTATCATATGTGAGCATATATTTCAAACATGTACTACCGGCAACGGAACCAATGTTGTAATCTCACAGATCACATAAGGTTACCAATAATACATACTAAAACATATATATCTATAAATCAGAGACAAGAGACAAGAACATATGGGAAATAGATTATATTATTGCAATGAGTTCATACAAGGCAGAGAACTGAACTGAGTTCTCATTTGGCTCAACAGCCTAATATATACAATTTTACAGACAATTACAAAATAACTACCTGTCGATTCGGTGAACCGACACGACTTTTAGTTAGCGGACTTAATCATCTAGTTTAGTTGACCGACCGACTTAGTCGACTGATCAACTAAGTCGGCCCATCAACTTTAGTCGGCTGATCGACTAAGTCGGTCTTCGTTCAAGTCAACTTGTGTCGACTTGCTCCTTCTACAATTTCCCAATGGAAACATGCGTGGTGAATTGAACTTTTTAAGATTGTGAAATCCTATAGGTGCCACTTGTTTCAACAGTGAAGATCTGTGGCGGAGATTTATTTCGTAGTGACAACTAGACCGGGGTAAGTATCCCGTAGGACCCAGAAATTCCAACAGTCGCTATCTCAGGAAGAGAAGATATACAGTGGGAATTCATTTCACAACCACAACATGCACAGAAGAAAAAACTTTTTGGAGCTACGAAATTCGGTAGGCCCAGCAGACTTGAACGACGAATATCTTGGAAAATTATTCATCCACTTTCCATAATCATTTCGCAATGAAAACTAGCTGGAAGTTAATTAGGTTGGAGTATTGATAAATCAGGTAGAAACTATATCATTGGACGGTTGAGATGTATGGTAGATGTAGATCTACGGCTAGAAGAGATTTCACAGGTGAAGGTGCAAAGAAGAACAAAGTTGATAGGCCAGGGAAATGGAGATAAAGGGTTTATGAAATGAACGGTGCGAATTTGATCCTAGAAATATCTACAGTTCAAAATAATTTCGCAAGGAAAACATGCTCACTTTGAGCCTGCGAGAAAATCTATGAAATTGGTTAAGCTAAATGATTATCACCAGTTGGAAAGGTTGTATCCAGATCAATGGTTATAATTCAATCTTAGATTGTGAGCTGTAGGAAGGATAAGGGGGGTAACGTTTTATTGGAGGGAAACAACAAGTTAAGTTGGAAAAATGATCGATGACGCAAAATGAATCATGCATAATGGAAGGATGGGAATTGTTTCTATTGCAGAAGATGTAAGATTGATAGGAATATAAATAATTATAAAAATACATTGCACGTAAAATTGGGGTATTATTTTATTATCCGGCATCGAAAAATGAAAGCTAAAAACAGCGTGGAAGCAACCGACTCACACAACGTACTTTGGCCACTTTTCAATACACTAGGTAGGAATTTGTCTCCTCTGAAACTATATAAAATGGATCAAGTTGAAAATGTAGAGTCCGAGAACCTACAATACCATAAAGTTGAAGAGTTGTGTGAAGATAGATATGCAGAGGTTTTTGACACTATTTTTTTAAATAGACCAATTGATGTTGTTAAGCAGAAGCTAAAACTGCTTAAGGAGCAAGGAAGCGATATACATAACGTTTACTAGTCTTACTTCCACCTTTTCATTACTGACGAAACCCTGAACTGCCCAGGATTTTTTGATTGGTGTGTCGACAATTATTCCCTTTCTGAAAGAAAGATAGTGGATATTACCTGCTCCAAAATCCTTTGTCCTATTAGTCCTATGGTTGTTAGAAAAACCCTATTATTCCTTGATGAATTCACCATGAGATCTAAGGATTAGAATGAGGAGTCCATAGTTCAATGCTTTAAAGAATCTTTAATAGAGAAAAAACAAGAATTCTTTAAGAAATGTTTCAAACCAGATCTCAATCTGCTAGACCAACCACTTCTAGTTGATGTCGGCCTTTTCAATGAAGAAACCTAGTGCACTGTAACCCTATTGAGCCATTTTTTAGGTTTAGACATGGGCACGTATATCACTGAGCCCCTTATGATTCTACTGTTTTTCTTGAGTACTTGTCCAGTTGAGTCTGAAGAGTCCAGTCATCCAATACAAATTTCATGCCTCAAATTTGATGAATTCTTAGCTGAGAACATTCATTCTCAGTTAATGGATTTCCAGAAGACCAAGACTTTCAGATTTCAGTCCTACTTACGAAAAATGTTTCTTTCCTTCAATGAGGAAAATCTGCAGCTACCAGAGATGCTACTTACTAAGGAAATGATCAAATATTACACTAAGTTTATGAACTTCCTCATGTTATAAGTGTATACTTCTATTTTTCAAAAGAAGCTGCACAAGGTACTGCCAGAATTGAGAAATATATTGCATCTTTCTACAGAGAAAAGGGTAGGTGATTGGTTCCTGTTTGAGAAGGGAACAATGATTAGGTTGTATGGTTTCGTTCATCCACCTTAGTTATTCCCTTCCTTCTTGAATCCTTGTTGGAAAGGGGTTTGGATACATTAGTTCCATAGCATAGCAGATGTTGCGTAAGCTCAAAGACATATCGTAAGTAAAAGATGGCACGCAAGGTGGAAAATAAAATATTTGGTGTCACCTTTTGTAGTTTTGGACCATATTTTGTGGATATTGGTCCTTATTTTGTAGAATCGGTTAAGAATTAGTTAGAAGTTGTCTAAGTGGACCATGAATGTAAATGTGCAAGCCTATAAGTAGATGTTGAATCACAAGAGTTATAGGGGGGGTTATCAATCCATACATGAGCGATCTTAGTTCCTTTTTGAGTACTTTTGGGAGCCCTTGTTGAATTGTGAACTGTTTTGAATCTGTGATTTTGTGTGGAAGTAATATGAAAAGGAAGAAGTGGATATGAATTACTATTTTATTTTATGTTTTACTATTTTTTGCGACTCAATGATGAATGTATGTGAATCTATGATGTGATGGTTTCTTGTTTTAAATGATATTATCATGTTGGATCTGTTTGCGCATCAGTATGTCTATTGCAATTATGATTGAATAATGCGATCTGTTGAAGAATAAGAATGAATGCATATGTTGAAATATCTGTTAATGTTGCACTAATATGCTAAGTTGATGTCACATTGTTCTCCCCTATTATGGGAAAACTTGGTTTTGTCATCTCTCCCTTGAACATATCGAGTGAGATTTCATCCGCTCTGTGGGTGTTGCTGGACAGGGTAAAACCTGTCTGCGCCAGTGCTCAGAGAGATCGCGGTGGTTTCACTATTGACAGAGTGGGAACCCTTGTCGACTGGATTTTTTAGCTGGGTTTGTGTCAACAAATGGTTCTGTTGCTGGGACCTTGTTGCGACTAAGGGAAGGACATGTGGCATCCGACGAGACCAGAAATTCAAGATTGGTTTGACCAGAAGCTGCAAGAATTTGCTGAGATAGAAAATCAGAACCTGAGACTTACGACATATAAGTAGCTGGAAAGATACATATGCTACAGTCCACATGAGTATTTCAACTCTGAATTCCTGATCATCCTGTACGAGTGGTTAGCGTGATTCACCTATCACAAGACAAATTTCCAAGGAGGAGAGACGATGTCCTGGACCCATGAATTGATCCAGGAGCTGCAAGAAACTAACAACAGAACATCACGGGCTATTGAAGTTTTTTTGGACAACATCTTAGAAGGATACATCATCGATTTTGTGGTTAATACTGCTAATTCCTATAGTGAAGCAGAAAGGGAGCTCTTCAATGAACCACGAGGTAGGTTCTTGTTGTCTTTGAAATTTTTAGTTAAGATGTTTTTCTGTGAAAAAGGAATACTAAATATGCACCTCGAGTAGTAGAAATTTGGTGTGCAGAGGTTGTAGATACTATGAAGAAAAGGGGGAGACGAATGGAGGGATAAGGGATAGATGGGTGCAAGTTTCGACAAGGCTGTGAGGGAAGCCGAGGAAGAAAGTGGTCTTACGAGGGGAGGAACAAGGTTTCAACAAGATAAGAGGCAGTGGATAGGGGAAGGTCCTACTAAGATTGAAACACAAGACCATGAAGGAAGACCACACAGGACGAAGCGACCCTACAATGGTGAAGAGGACAAGCATGCGATGCCCAGGATAATGGTAAGATCAACTCCCAAAATAAATGTGCCCACACCTCCATGCACTACACCGCTTTCATGAAGAAACACAAGTTCCACATCGACTTGTCCGACGTTCCAACAACATTCTAGTAGTAGATCAACATATGTGGGAAGAAGGCCTAGGATGGTAGGTGTCGAAGCAAAGTTACCCTTGTTCCATGGGAATAGGATTGAGGATCCAGAACAATACTGGTTCTTGTACGAGGTAGTATGGAATGTTAGACAAACTATAGACTCGATGAGAGTCAAGAAGGGCTAGTTGGAAACAACCCTTTGGGGTCGCGCATTATATTGGTTCATGAAATTTGTACAAGTTCCTATGGGGACACCAGTGAAGACATTAGCAGAAGTCAGGTGTAACACCCCGGTTTTGACCCCGTTGCATTAAATGTACATGATGTATATATTGTAATGAATCGTGGTGTGGAGCTAAAGGAAAAATCCCCACCATCGATTTATTTGTGTTATGTTTCGGCGAACGGAATCGTTGCCGATGGTCTATCATGGTATACAACATATATTAAGTTTTGTCATCATGTAAGTATGCATATTTAATTAAATAACCAAACTAGCTATGTTCGCGGCAACTAAATTGAGAAGGGGCATGATTATCATAAGGATAAGGGGGGGATGTAAAACCTTGAACCAATGGAGAAAAAATGTCCATGTGTCACCACCCTGTTTGATTTGCTCATCTTCCCTTGTCTTATCCAACTACCACTTTAATGTTCTGCTGGGTAGTTGAGGCAGTTATTGCTGGGGAGTGGAGTGTGGTAGGATTGTCAGTCCTTGCCCACACGCACACTCCACTAACAAAACGAACCTCACATTGGGCAGAATAAATGACTACACCCATCATTTCACTCTCTCCAAAACAGTGCTGCGAACACTCTCGCACTTCCCACTCACCATTCTCCATTGTCTCCCATCCTCACGGAGGGAAAAACGTCCTGTGTCTCACACAGAGGAATTGTTTTTCTATTTTGGTCTCACGTAGCCAGGAGGGGGAGCCGTTTCGAATGTCATTCATGTTTCCATAGAGTGGTATCTGGTGTGTTTACATCTATATATTGGGATCTGGTGTAAATTTCTCTCACACACAAGTTGGGAGGCTGATTTTCCTTCCCCATTGCAATCGATGTAAGTTTCCCCGGTGACTTCATTGTTCAGAACGGGCCATTGTTTTCCCCACGTTTGTTGGCCATGTCTGCCTTTACATTTTGGGGCTATTGTAGATTTTTTTGGAGTTGTTTTGGCCACAATAGGGCCAAGAATGACTCAGGAATTGTTTTTCCTTCCCCAAGCCGTGAATCGCTTGTGTGACTGCATGTATGCAGTGGTTGGTCTTTGGACTATGATGGAGTAGGGATGAGGGCTTGGTTTGCTTGATAAACCTAGTGTGTTTGGGAACCACATAGATAGAGCTAGAGGGATGGATTTCTTCTCCACAACCCCTGAATAGCATTGGAAGGGAAGTCAGGGCCTGATCGACTGTGTAGTAGAGAAGGGACTGATTCCTTGTGTTGGGTGTGTGTGGGTGTCTTAGAAGTCAAGCTAGTTCTAGTGTAGGTGTCCCTAGCTCTGTAATGAGCTCACCAGCTTAGCATTTATCCTTTCCCAGCTCTTGGATGGCCTGATAAACCTGACCATCTTGGCTTGGTTGTCTTGTTAATGGCCTGATAAACCCAACTTTGTTGGCTTGGCTGTGTTTTGTGTATCCTTGGCTATGTGTAAGCCTGCTTGTTCCTTATTCCTCGGGGAATCATGCCCATCTCGGGGGTGGCAGCATTGCTGAGAGATTTAGGAGCATCCTAGCCTATGGTTGGGTGGAACGTTGCAGCAACGTAGCTGGTTGCGGGATGAGTTCTTTATGAGGTAAGTAATCTTGACCATTTTGTCTCTGTATTTATATTTATTGTTTAATGAATATGATGAACATGTTGAATTCTTTTATGAATGCGTGTTTACTTCCATTGTGTGATAAATAATCATGTATGCATGTTCTAGTTCAAAGCATTTTGTTTCAGCATTTTATGTACATACATGTTCATGGAGCAGTTGCCTGGATGGTTAACGCCATGGTAGCATCCTCTTCATCGGTCGGAGGGTTGGGGACATTAAATTAGGAAATAACTTATTGAAGAATTCATAAAACCAAAGTCTGGAGTGCAATACATTACAGAACTGAAGGAAATTAAGTAGTATCCCAATGAGACTATTTGGGAATTTGATCAAAGATTCAAGACACTAATCAAAAGGATCAGTTTTGAAATGAGTGTTGTTTAGCATAAGGAATGGTTCATTGTAGTGTTACTAACTCATATCATATTACCATTGATGCAGTAGAAGATTACAACAGAGAGCGAGGCTATGGAGATCGCCAAGAAGCTGGAAGCTTCACCCATTGGAGAAAATGCAGTGCGTATGAGCCATATTTAGACATAGTTGGAAAAATTGACACTCCAATTGCAAGAAATTAAGAAAGCAAAGGAACAACGTGAAGATCTCTAGTGCACTTGATGTCTCGCAGATGGACATACCAAGGATATTTGCCCAGATTTCTGAAACTACCTGTTCTCAGGAGCACCGAACCCTTTGAGTTGTGGACGTGTACCATGGTGCCTCATTTTTCAAGTATATGGGCATCGACATGAGTGTTGATGTATTTGTAACTTCGGAATGTATTCATCTATGTATTTTATGTATTGTAACCTGATGTTTATTCTGGGATGTATCTATTATGTAATTGAGTTATGTTGTCATGCCTCGATGTTCCGATCAAGAGAATCAATAATGTAAACAAGTCATGTCAAGTCATAGTGGGTAACCGTCCGATTGTGTAAGGGTTAAAGTCCCCATAGTTCTAGGGCACTAGGGTTATTAGACTCTCCAAGTAGAGGTCGGCACTAGTAGGGTTTTAGTCATGTCAGGATTAGTATAAATAGAGAGCTGGGGTCTCTATTTAGTACACATCACTCACACACTCAAGTGTAGTGCATAGTTGAGGAAGGAGAAGACATTGGGGCTAGACAAGAAGAAGATTACTGCCGTCGAGAGTGCATCTTACTGTTTTGGGGTTTTACATCTTGTGCTGATTCTATCTCTAAGGAAGTTTCAGGGTTTTCTCCATTTATGGTTTCCACGATCAAAAACACTGTGTTCATTGTCTCTTGTGTTTGATTGCTTTACTTGTTATTCTCTCAGTAAAGATCCTAACATAATGCTAGCTTCATGTTGAAAAACTAACATGGAATTAGAGCTAACCTGAGAAGAAGACACTCTGCAGCTGCGGGAACTAGGGATTCCTAGTTTGTGGATATTCCTCCACATATTTTCAGCAAAATTAAGGTGGAACAACTCTCCTCCTTAGGGTGCATCTTTTCATCGAAGCAGAATCCAATTTTGAGGTTTTTCAGTTTTGGACCTGTCACTACTGTCGAAAATTAGGGCTTTTTACAAAAGAGGGATTTTTCAGTGAGCCCAGGCCTAGATTGATCTCCTCCTCAAAATCAAAGTTAGGGACAAATTTCAAGGCGTTTGGGTGGACAGAACTCTGGAAAAGCAAAACCCTAATTTGCTCTTGAACCAGCTCTGCAGGATTTCAGCTCAAGTTTTAGATCCGACATCTTGAACCTGGTAAGATGTAAAATATTTTGTATTTCCATTTGAGGTTCTCAGTTAAGATGTGTCATCATACCAAGCTTGATGAAAAGCTTGAGGGAGCTGATAACTTCCGAGCCTGGAAGTATAGAATCTCCCTGGTCCTGGAAGAAAATGAATTACACTCCTACATCCATGAGAAGGTTCCAGTTCCAGAGGGAGATGAGGCAAAGGATTTACATAAGAAGAAGATGGTTATGGAAAAGAGGATCATTGCTAATTATATCAAGGATCACCTTATCCCACAGGTGTCCTCTCTCAAGGCACCTAAAGCTATGTTTGATGCCCTAACCAAATTGTTTGAAGGGAAGAACATCAATCGAAAGATGACCCTGAGAAACCAACTGAAGAATGTGAAGATTCAGAATGCAGAAAGAATCCAGTCTTAATTCACAAGAGTTTCTCAAATCAAAGAGCAACTAGAAGCAGTTGATGAAGAAGTGGAAAATGCAGATATTGTAATGACTACATTGAATGGCCTTCCTAGGTCATGGGATTCTTTCATCCAAGGAATCTGTGCTGGAAAGAAGTTAGTCAAGTTCAGCAGACTATGGGAAGAGTGCTCTCAAGAAGAAGCTCAGATAGCATCTCAAGAAGAGAATATGGGAAGTGAAGGCCAAGCTCTTACAGTACATTCCAAGTCTCACTCCAAGTCAAGCAAAAGAAGACCTCATGGTTCTAGAGGTAAGCACTCTCACAGAGATAATACTAGGAGAGATATTTCTAGGATCATATGCTATACTTGTGATGAAGCAGGACACTAGGCAAGGAATTTTCCTAACAAACAGAAGATAGTAAAGAAGAGCAACAAAAGAAGACATCATGCTCATGCTGCAGAGGATGATGAACCATCCAGGAAGAGATCTAGATATGAAAGTGAAGATTATTCAAGTGAGGATGAATATGTTCTGATATCAGCTCTCACAGGTAACATTACTCATGGTAGTGATGATTGGCTTATAGACAGTGGGGCTTCCAAACATATGATTGGATTCAAGGAATCCTTTGTAAGAATGTCAGAACATGAATCACCTCACAAGGTAAAGCTAGGAGATGACTACCAATATCCAATAAAAGGTAGTGGGGAATCTTCATATAAGTTAGACTCTAGAAA